>BGZK01001780.1:0-108532 GCA_005406025.1 Eumeta japonica
CTCGAATAATATTCAAGGACTCGTCACTAGGTGGCAGTAATGTCTGTACATATAAATACCCACCAATCTAGAATATCACAAAATAAACTACCTATTGTCCCTGCAACATAACGCGATATGACATCCAAGTGTACGTAAAATATAGCAATGCGTTTTCCGTAATGATGTATGTTTTTCACATTGATCTGCTTATAAAGAAAAATGAAAAATATTTCTTTTATTATAAAAATTGAAAACAAACATATTGCACGTTGAAATGACCTCGTTGTATTCGTGAATGTTTTGGTGTTACATTAACTGATTTTCGTTTCGTACATTTGAGTGTACAACGTGCAACATTACAAGTAAGACTTATTTTTCAAAGGCTAAAGTTACAAAAACAAATTGTTAACGAACTTAATTGTCCATAAAAAGTAGTCTTCGATCATTAACATATTTAGAAGTGCATTAACTATATTAAAAACTTATATGACGTTACAGAATACATACCAAAAGAGCACAATACCGTGAAACTCAGAAGAGCGCGTATGACGTTCTGGAATTTTTAAATCGCGCAGCCTCAAAATCGTGTCAAAATTGAAAACTACCAATTTAATACGAACGAAAATCATAATTCATTATCGCGTTCAGACTTAGAACCACCGGCACCCACGCGGATTATAAAAAATATCGGTCAAGTACATTCGGCGTTATACCGCGCAAATTATTTTGAAAGCTGTCCAAAAGCCCCGATTTTAAACGGCCTCAGCGGACGTCAAACCGACCGTCTCAAGGGTGGTCATAGACATAACACAAGAGCGATACAATAGCAGAGAGAAGACAAAGAAATGGAGAACTCGAGCGATGTAATCACTGTTTAAATCATCGATTACTTTATACACACGTCCCGGTGTGACTCGAACCTCGGTCATTGAGATTCGATGCTAATATTTCGGTGTGATGTTACGCCCGATGATTAGCAGAGCACCGTCCGAGGGTCTTTCCATTTCGGATCGAGGGTCCGAAGGTGGTGGTAGACGGGGCCAGACCGGGCACAAGTCCCGCCCATGGGCGGAATGACCGACAGTTATTGCGACTTGAGTCGAGTTAAAAATCAATTTTTCCATACGTGAACGTGAACGGTTGTTGGTTAGCCGTAATCTGTACTAGGCTGACGCGTGGAAAGTAAGTAAGTGAGTTCAGAGCCCTTAAAATACTGACTTAACGCGCGTCGGGAATGCGTGTCTAAGTAGCTTTTTCTTCGCCGTTAAATTTAGTGCTAATTGACAGTTAGATAAATACCTAATATGTCAACTAATTGACCGCCATTGCCATACATTGCTATCACCGTGCGTATCGATAACGTGGACGGTCAAACAGTGAATCGATTGCGCCTGCGACGTCTCCGAGCGATCGTTAACGTCGCGTGACATCTGTCAAACGCGGCGGACGCCAAGATGGCGGCGGCACACTTTTCCCCCGGCCGCGCGTCATGTGGAAAGTTGCCGGCGTACTACTTTCTCCACTTTTCCTCCAACGAACATGGCTGACTTTGACTATTCTAACTTTAATTGGTGGTCAAGTGTCACGCTCGAAGCAGTTTCGACGGTTCGGAACGCGGCCATTAAATACACTCGCACTTAAGTGGCTTCCAGTTCTCTCGGTTCGGTTTCTACGTAGTCACAAAACGTAGAGCGGTCTGCGATTTCATAATAAGTTCGTCGAGTCATTACACGGAACGAGCGCTCTTCTCGGAGAATACCTTCAAATGAGAATGACACTTGTCTGTTCGTGTTTATCTGAGATGAATCATTAACGCTAATTACCTGCATCGGCGACTGTCGGATTTCTCTGAAATATTTGACTAACTGAATTATATTAAAATTAAAAAAGAAGTATAACAATTTTAAATTAGTTTTTCTCGCGATATGTAATAGAAATTATCGATACGAAAATGAATGACGACAGAACAGGTATTGAACCGGGTATCGTTCGGATTAATGGTTCAGATCAATGAGCTACCGCCACTCAATTCGATCCCAACTCGCCGTGTGCCTCCGAGAGCACCTGAAGCTCGCTCCTGGACATTTGGATAATAGATCGAACTGGACACGAGATCGTGGGAAGGGTTCCGTTGCCGCGGGTTCACGGTCAAGGTGCCGTCTAATTAGATATACGTCCGTGCGTCACGCCGCGCGCTTATGTAAGCGGCCGCCCGCCGCCGGCCGGGGAACGGATCGCCTTGCGTAAAATCAACGTGAGTTCAAGTGCACGTGCGGGGCGCCGCGTGACCGCCGCCGCTCGTGCGCGACGCCGGCCCTACGCGCCCGGCCCTAAGCAGCCGACCTACGGCCGCCGCCGCCGACTGCGCCGACTCGAGTCGAGCCCTTTCTCGTGTTAGCTGTACGGTTTAAGCGAAGTGGACGCACAACGTTACCTTCTCCACCCCTCATACACGTCGCAACGAACGGTTTTCCATCAAATACGCGAAACTAATTTGATTTCAAACTCGTTTATTCGTTGTTTAGCGTAATATATGCAACAAAGATTCGTCGGTGTGTTATTTTCGGAAAAATTTAATACGTTATGAAAAATCGTCAATATCGCCCGTCACATTTTTCCGTCACGATGCTCCTAGAACATGTTAAATTTAAAACATATATTTCTTATATTAACTACTACAATTTTTTTATTGCATAATGGGTTATTACCGACGCGACTCACCAACTTCGACCGATCCGACTTCCAACGGGCTTAGCATGACGCCCTAGACAAGAGTCACTCTATACGACTGTCCCTTTCGCTCAACACATTGGCGCGACAGTGATAGCCCTACAGACTCTTGCCTAGAGCGTCATGCTGAGCCCGCTGTAAGTCGGATCGGTCGAAGTTGGTGAGTCGAGTCGGTAATAACCCAGAATGATCACAATCGCTTGACGTTGTCGATCAAACGGATAATCTTTGTCTATGGTTCGCTAGCTGCGACCACTGGATGATCGTTATCCGTTGCCATGGCAACGATAAAAACCAGATTTCGTCTTGCAAACTGCAACGCAAACGTTCGCGTTTCGTAATACAGTTATTTGATTGTAATTCGGCTAATTGTGCCGTTAAATTTAATTATAATCGTTCGGATAAGTTGCACGATCGGTATTACTTTGGCATCGGTATCGCGAGTCCGTTATGTAACGTCAGAGTACTTACCCACTCTGATAAGATATATCGTATTGAGGTGGCGGTGACTTGGCGGAACTAAAAAAAAACTGAGTTCAAGGTTATCATGAAAAAATACTCGTTGATAAAAATTTATTGATACTGTCACCAGATTAAGAACGAATTATTAAATCACTACTAATTACATTGACAATTTTAATTTGGAAAATCCGTATTTTAATATGCAAAGAATTTTCTACGTGAAAAAAGAAATTGAAAATTATAATGCGTTTGATGAATAAATTAACAAAAAAAACGAAATTTAAATTTTAGCTTGATTCTTAAAAAAATATTTTCAATTAATAATTGATAAGCATTTAGTATAGATTTTGAAGACGTGGTAGAAATTGAAAAAAAAATAAAACTTGATATTTTTTATCATATTCAGTACCAAAACCAATTATAATATTACCTCATTTATTTTATGTGACGTGACATATATTTATTGATATGTATAATAAACAATAAAAGACTCAGTTAAGTTAACCAAGGTGTTCTCTTTAAAACAATACGTTTTTAATTTAACATAGACGAAATGTAATGTCACAATAATGATGGCTTAAAGCGGGTGTGTTCCTCTTTTTCTTTTTATTATTCTGAGATACTAAAGTATAATCTCGTCGAGACATGTAATACATAACGTCATTGAGTTGTTTTTTTTTTTTATATTAAATAACATATTTGTATCCACTTTATAATTCAATGCCAACGTAAAGTGGAACGCGTTATGTAATTTTTCAATGAACGCCTACGTACGATAATATCGAATTCAGATATGGAGTTGCGTAACCGATTTTCGGGCAATACGGTTATTATCGATTGCGGTTTATCGATGTTGCGCAACACGTCGATCTGCCGCGACACCTAACTTTTAATGGGCTAGTAACCTGAATTAGATAAGATTGCGGGCCATGGTTAATAGTTCGATCGAAGACGCCACTATGACCTCAAACCGAGTACTTTTAATTTCAATTAAATAATATTTCAATTTCAACTTAATATCACTTACTTTCAACTTACTAATAATATGGGTCTTTCACACGACAAGCGGAAATACTCTGATATACGAGCGCAGACGCACGTAACTTCATTCCCATACTCATTGTCTTAGCTCAGATTGTAAGTTGAATTCAACTTAAAACGTGTTTATCTAGCATTAGTGGACAAGGAAGTAAGTATCGTATCTTAAGTTTACACTGGCAACATTGAAATGCCACGCGCGACAACTAAATAAGTCCGGTAACTAAGGCATTGTGGCTATATAATAACCGATAACAGTTCTCTATATGGTACAACGCATCCGCAAGCGTGAATAATTCCGTTAAACTTGACGTATCATGTAGTTACGTTGTCAAGAGCGCATATTCTTTTTATTCAATTACGTGCATTAAATAAAATGGTGTGTAGCTTGTAATTGTATTGTCAATACATAATGCTAATTAATAAATTAAATATATAAATTTTATTTTATATGGTGTTGCAAATTCTGTTTAGACCAAATAGTATATTTAAAAACTGAAATGGTACGAAATAATAAGGAGTGTTCTAATGTCAGGTACTTGCGAGAGTTCAGATTGACCCCTTGATGGTAAGCTAATTGTCATAATGACTGCATATTTATCAAACGTGTCTTCGTTCCGTCGCAATAATTACGATAGCGAGTAAGCACAAATTACGTTACGACACACATACACGAGTGTCGCTAAACGCATTCACTATTGCGCACGCGCAGCCTTGACCCGATGTGACGAAATGTAACCGCTTCATAACAGTATTACGAATCTGAAGTCCGCTTTAAACGCCAAAAAAGCAGTTAAACGTCCATTTGAAGTTCAATATATTTAAAAACTGTTATGAAGTTACACTAACGTTAAATAAATTATTAACCATTAGATACATCTTTAAACTTGTACTATATAAAAAAAAGAAGGGATTCCGACGATCTCTAGCATAGACGATTTTAAATATTTAATTCACACATTCGTGACTTACAACTATTAGACTATTAGTAGATAAAACGGAATACGGAGTAATATATAAAAATATACGTAATTTTATACGTCAAATTTTTTTTATCACGGCAATGCAAAGTACTCCCACATTATTTCTATTATATACATACGACATACCTTAGCTCCCCATGGTGGCCCAATAACTCCCATAGCTGGCTAGCGACTATACCTAGCGACTAAGCCCATTGGTTGAGATCTCATGTACCTTCGAGACTAGTAGTCTGACCAATATTATGTATGATTTTAAACAATATCAAATTCGATTTAGATATTTACACGCGAACGATGCGTATAAGCACTTTTTTTTTTCTCTACGTCCGTTTTAATCGTAGCAATGATTGCCGCCGCGAACGGTAATACGACGCGCATTAGCGGCTTTTAGCGTTATGATAACAAGAGATGGGCTGCGCGGGCGCCGCCGCTCTCGGTACCGTACGCGGCCCGGTTCTTTTTTTCGGGTACCGGACTAACGGTCAGCAACACCGTCTGTTGATTAGCGTTAACTGTTCTAGTCGAAGAGGAAGAACGAAAAAAGATATATATAATAATAATGTTCCCACAGTGATCCATAGGAACATCTCTATACGGCATTTCCTCATTTTTACACGTTTCTAACATTGTAAAAATAGGAACAATTTTTTTGGAAAGAAAAAAATTCTAAATAAAGACGTGTTGTATGTGGATCAATAAAAATTAACATTAAAAAAAAATTAAATTGTTTTTTAAAAGATCAGAAAATGAAAATAATTTATTACCTTTTCAGCTGTTTGGTTTGGCCTAATATTTTATTGGTCTAATATTTTATTTTTATGAAGTTAGAATTCATGGGAACAGGAAATATACTGACAGAACCATGTCTGTTAAACTTTTACCAAAATCTATTATTTTTGACTTATCTCCTACTTACAGACTATATTTAGTCAATTTATGAGACAAAAGCTCTTCCATATTTTTTTCAAGGAAGTACAACAAAACGTTTCCAAACTGGTATATGTATGGGATTACATACCAATAGATATATCCGCCTAATTGTTATGATACTCTTACAGTAATATCTCTTAAATGTCGCATAACTGTGTGCTGCTCCCGCGAAGCGTCACCATTATAATACCGCTTGGTACATAAACTGGTTTTGTCGTGTTAAAATAAACTTGATTTCCCATTGAACGCATTTATTTGAATAATTAATTAGTCTTGCATAATTGGAATTACATTATAGGGGTTTAAAAAAAAATTGCATTACTTTTATAGCGGTCCGCCGGAGCCGTAAAAATGAATTTAGATACATGCTTATTTAACTGTTTTAATTTCATTTTTTTAATTAGCCGAATAGCGTTCTCGTCAAATTTAAAAACACTCGTAAATCGCTTATGCATTATATGAATGACACTGGTCAAAAAAATTAAAAGAAATATTTTTGGTGACGAAATACCGTTGATGGTTTTGTATTAGGTGTGCATTAGCAACACTAAAAATATTTTTTATTTTAAATATTAAGTATTCGAGTGCGGCGGAAACATTGAAATGCTTCATGTTTTTTTTTTTTAGAATGACACAACTCATATACATATCATTATCTAAGCTCAAATAAAGCTCACCATCGATATTTGATATTAGCTTGAACATTCAGACAGTTTTATCTTATAAATTTTTAATTGCAATGTGATCTATAAAATGTCCGCAATGGTTCTGTAACGATTGCGACCTCCGTAAATCAAAAAACGTCAAACGTGAAGCCGTAACAGTGTTGCCAGGTATAAAATATCATTTGAACAGTTAGCGGTGTAACGGCTCGCCACACTGACACCGTTCCGGGCCGTCGCACGCCGCGCGGATACCACCCGCTTGTGGGTCAAAAATCGTTTAACGACACGGCGTATTCGATTTCAAGGGTGCTAGAAGCTTTCGAAAGCATCGCTTTAAAATAGAAGGCACACGGCATTCGTACACCTGTAAGTTTGTGGTGTTTTTCAGCTTTCTGAATTTTTTTGATGGGAGACCGGAGGGCAATTTGGAAAAAAAGTGAGTTATTTTCAGAGTGTCTGCGCGGTTAATGACTCCAACGACGTGGACGCGAAATGTACACGCCCTTAATTTCCGGATAAAAAATAGTTCCGATTATTCTCTTTGCATGCCGCAAAAAATGGGTGGGTTACATAAAAAAATCAATAAAATATTCACCGAGATTAGAAATTCAGACTTTAAATCGGGCATCAAAGTACCGTTCCGATGCCTAATTGATTGAATGGATACGAGTTACGTAAACCGGCCCCTAGTTTGGGCGCGGCCGCTCCAAAGAAACGAATGTTTATATGCATGGACGCCTAAATTAAGCTGCGGATTTGAAATTTTAAAAAGCCTAAATGGCGTCACGTGTATAGGTTATCGTACGGAATCCTTAAATTCTATGATAAGTCCGCTGCCGAACGCATAACTTCACATTTAAATCGGGCCGCTCTCGCGTTGGCCACGTGTTTCCGAACGTGAACGGTGGCATTTTTTTTTTCGTACACTCTCTCTCCACACGCCTGTCGACGAACTCCCTTACGCGGAGTTGACTTTTTGATTATTCAAGATGGCCGGCCGGGTTTGAAACTTCCGAGAGACTCGTGAGCAGTCCGAGTATACATAATACGGGGCATCGCTTTCCGTATACGAATGCGTGAGAGATGTGCTATTCGTCGTTTGCCGTTACGAAATATCCTCGAACAGGCCTAAAACGGACGCACGGTGTTGCCGCAAGTCGATTATTAGCGCATCTCGCGGTGCGTGACCCGAGGGTGGTCGTTCACGGATGGTAAACTTTGGCCGCCACTTTTGGAAGGAGGAGGGGGGGTGTGTATGGCGCGAAGTCGGGACAGACATGTTGCGCAATACGTAAACACGGGCAGTTCCATGTTCGTCTATTGCAACACAATTAAATCGAACCCTACGCCGTGAGTCATTAGAAATTGAATCGTGTCGACTGAACACTACGTAGTAGATCGCCGGAAATATTTGCGATAGCGCCGCGCAATACGGATAAGATAGCGCCGATGAAAACATCGAGTAAAAATAATTCGTATATATATTTAGGCGGTCGCGCCTTACGCGGCATTCGCATCGTGTCGGCGCGCCGGTGATAAGAACGCCCCCGCCCACCTCGCGTCGATGGTTAAATTCTAGACGTACACCGTGGAGGAGTCAATAGGTCCCGTGCGTGCGCAGCGTCAACTTCGTCCGATTGCATCACCCGCCACGCGCCGGCGCGCACGTTGGCATCATACGCGCGTTATCGCGTCGGTCGGTTACTCACCGCTCGCAGAACGTAATTATAACAAATAGTTTTATCTGTACCTGCGGCGTGTGCCAGTGTGCCACCGTCTAACGTCATCTCGTCTTTGTTACAGAACCACAGTGAGGATTCGTGCGGGCCGGGCGTCGTCCGCCGCAACATGGTCGCAGAGTTCATTCTGAGTCAACAGCAGCTGTTGGGCGCCGCCGGCGCTGCCGGAGGTGGCGCCCTCGGGCCCGCTCCTGCGCAAGCGCGCGCGCCGCCGCCGCCGCGCGGTCGGCTTTCCGTGTCGCCGCACTACCACGACAAAGGTGCACCCCCTGGTGAACACCCGGATTATCCGCCTAATTTTGAATTCAAACGTAAAGAATTTTTCGGACAACGCAAGCAGCGTGAATTCATTCCGGACAGCAAGAAGGATGATGGCTATTGGGATAGGAGGCGCCGCAACAACGAAGCGGCGAAGCGGTCCCGCGAGAAGCGCAGGTTCAACGACATGGTCCTGGAGCAGCGCGTCGTCGAACTGTCCAAAGAGAATCACGTGCTTAAGGCGCAGCTAGATGCGATCAAGGACAAATACGGAATATGCGGGGAGACTCTCATCAGTATAGATCAAGTGTTGGCCACGTTGCCGACGTGCGATCAGGTGCTGTGTGTTACCAAACGATCGAAGTTGACGAACAGCGCATTGTTCCCTCCTACGCCGGCGTCCGCGCCCACCGCGTCGCCTTCCCCGCCTTTGGTGCGATCTGAGGCTTACGGGCCGACCGAGCCCTGTGACTACTACCCTCACCCCGTGCCACCGCCGCATGCGCTGGCGCAGCCTCCCGCGCACCATCCGTCGCACGTACCACACGCGCCACCTCTCGCACCGCTGACGCCGCATCCAGCACACTACGAGCCCGCCGGCTCTGTGCTCAATCTATCACGATCACGACGTGCGCCCTCGCCTTACGAACTGTCGTCGCTCTCGGGCTGCTCCGCCGGCTCCAGCGATGAAATTGGCGAGCAATATGTTTCTGAGAATAATGGACTCCCACTGAAACTACGTCACAAGTCGCACCTCGGCGACAAAGACGCGGCGAGTGCGCTGCTCGCGCTGCACCACATCAAACAGGAGCCGAGCGCGCGCGCCTCGCCGCCCTGGGACGAGGGCTCGGGCGACGAACGCGATTCCGGCATCTCCTTAGGCGGTGGCGGGTGCGGCGAGCGCGCGCCCGACGAAGACGACGCACACCTCAAGGCGGAGCTGGCGCGCCTCGCCACCGAGGTGGCCACGCTCAAGAACCTCATGCACCAGAACAAGCGCCAGCACGAGCACTGAACGGCCGGCGCTCGACCGCCGGGCGCAGCCGTCGCGGGCCGGGGCCGCCGCCCGCCGCGCTTCCTACGGATGACTCTCCTAGCGGCCCGGCCGGCCGCGGGGCGGGGGGCCGGGGCCGCCCATCTAAAGACTAATCGTTAGATTTTTCGAGCAGATAAAACTCGTCTACTCAGTGATAGTTTAAAAAAAGATGCATTTTTAGTGATGAGCCTTTAGAGTAAAGTTAACTTAAAGTTAAGCGAGGTAGATCTGTTTCATCTATTCGAAGACTCGAGTTAGGGAACGGACGGTGAACACTACCGTCCCGAAGTGTAGATTAAGACGTACGCGTACATTTTAAGTCCAACTAGTTAGAATATTTATGACACAGGCCGCAGACAGGACTAGCACCAGTGCCTTCCACATACATACCCCCTACCAGAATCATATTTTTGTACATTGAAGTTTATTGAGCAGCAACGCCTCACAATAGTTTCACGTAGCGTGAAGTAAAATCGTTTAAGGACTCCTGTAAGATGGCTAGAATCTATTCGAGTATTGTAAATCGTCGTATTAAGTGCGGACGTGAAGGGGCGGCGGTGAGGGCCGTCCCTTTGTGATAAGAAATGATGAGGACTTGTACATAAGTATTTATTTATTGGGACCGCCAGAGAAGAATTTACAATTTATTATCTTTGTATAAGAAACACTATACGATATGAATAAATTGTGTACATTTCAATTAACACTGTATTTTATTTTGTCGCCTCCTCCGACCTTTGTTGAAGTCGCCAGACATCTTTCTTGACATCAAAACAGTCCCGTTTGTGATTTAAGGTGATTGTCTATAATGATAACATGGCTGAGGTGATTATCTACAATGATTGTAGCCAAAAATCAGCTGATGAAATTAGCAGATAACAAGACTGTCATTAAATCGCTACCGTTTTATCATCAGCTACATCGCTCCGACGGTGATTCAACATCTCCGTAGGATCACAAAGAGATAAAACAATTTCCAGAAATTTTCTGGATTAAGACGAAACTAATTTAAGAACTTGCCTTCGAAGTAATTCCAGATATGACAGTACAAAAGTAATACAGAATTTATTGTAAGAAACTATAAGTTTCTTAGTAAACAATATCAAACTTTTATTTTACTCAATCCTAAAATTTAACTTCATGGTCCTATCACTCGTGACAACAATATCTATAAATAAAAGTATTTAGAAGTTTTAGCTCAAAACAGATCTTGAGTTTATGGCTTATCAATGAAAGAATCTACTTAGCATTTTTCACGCTGTTCTGGGTAGTATATTTTAAGCAAAATGCAATCAGTAAAGATTTCAGAATTTTAAGAACTCGCAATTTTAACTATATGTTGAAATATTGAATATTTTAAAATAATTCAAGATATTAACTTCATATTGATAATTAGAAATCATGTCTTGCAGAGTGATTTGATATACTAAAAGTTAAATAGTAAGATAATCGATGAAAAATTAGCATTATTATTTATCAAAGAAACCTACAAGCTTTTTGGCTTAGTGTTGGAGATGTATGTAAGTATGCTATTAATCAATGAGAGAATTCGCAAATTGCGTAAATTACCTTAAAAAATACGTACAAAAGAATAAAATTACAATGAGGCAATTTTTCATTTTCAAATCTTAACTGGAAATTTGACGCTTAAATGTCACAAATACGTAACTTTTAAATGACATTTTTCTTACCAAAGACTAAAGCTTTTTTATGGTAGTTCCATTATTTTTTAGTAAAACTTCAAATAATAAAGCCTCTTTCTTGTAGCACATAAACATTATAGAAAATTGTAAAAAACATGATTAAATCTAATGAAAGTATACATACAGGTCTTGATAATTGTTTGGTCATCGTGCCTAAGAAACATCAGGGTTTTTCCTCAAGCTCATATTATATTGGACAATTGGACTTTGGTCAAGAGCGAATTTTCTATATTAAACGCAACCACTTGAAAATACGAATATGAGGCTTATAGTGGCCGCCATTATGAGTGAATGATATTTTTAAACACAATTAATATTTGTTAATGCGCGTGCTACTTATCTTTAGTATTGCCATACGTAAATAAGCATTCTCGAAGCGCCTATGCACTGGTCATAATTTGAGATTCTGTCAAGTCACTACGGCGCCACTCTCCTACAAACTTGTTCTAGCTTGATGAGCTTAGATCTTGAGTCCCTCACGCTATCAGAGTAATTCTTTATACTTAAAAACGACAAGGTCGATATTGTTATGACGTCACAATCACGTCAACCCTTCTCACCCTGACGTAATATTAACGTCATGACGATATGGACTGAATCGTTTGCAATTTACATAGTTGATCCGGAGAGGCAATTCAAATGACTATAGACCACAACTGATAAGATGAAACATTTGAAACGGATACCTTGTAGGAGTTCAAATGTTAGGATTTGCATAAATTCTGATGCCATTTTCGCTAATCATATTATTTTTAATGAACGTCTCTGATCTAAGCGGTTTTTACAATCAATTGGGTAGCCCTGGCGATTGGAGTTGATTCATTTATATATGTATGAGAGTGACATCACACTCTTCATACATTATCAGATCACATTCCAATCTATGCCGATTGGAGAATCGCAGCTTTAAAATCACATTAATGAAAATGTTAAGGTATTTTAAACAGTTACATAAAAATTCCATAAATAATGATAGGTGCCACCCTTATGTTCAATATGACCATAAATTGAAATTGCATTTAAAAGTACTTATTTGATACAAAAACGTGACCTGCCAGATTGTGCAGACTGTGTAAAATGGTAGGTATATAGCTTTGTTGTCGAACGAAAGTGACTCATTTGGGACAACTCAGTTCTGGTAACGGGCACCCGCATGTTTATTCTGTTTTTGGGTTTTGTATGGAAAATTATTTTCAAGCCTGTCTATCTGTTTTTCTCATATATAAAGTAAAATATCTTGTGAGCTGTAAAAGGGAGGTAATCAAAATTTTCACAGAATATGTATTATTATTGCGGATATTTTTAATGATAATATTAAAAAGCTAAATAAAAACATAAGGAGAACCTTATTTTAAAATACAATTTTTCAATATTTTATTTTCTGTCGTCAAAACAGTAAAACATACTAGTCTCAAATTCGGTGTGATTATAGTGCATAGATGAAGCTGAAATAATAGACAATAAAAACAGGCGAAGTGCTATATAGTATTGCGCTCAGAAACCTCAATTAAATATGTTGTCTGATGGTACTGAACCCTTGGTGTGCGAATCCGACTCGCACCTGGCCTGTTTTTTTTATTAATCACCAAATAAATGCAGGTAAACAGAGACAAAACTAATTACAAATATTTTTCAAATTTTCGACTTAAGTACGTAATGGAAAGAAAATAAATATGCAAATATTATCGAAAAAAGAAAATAATGCTTTAAAATGCCATCTGTCTTTCGTTCAACTCTCTGGGATAGTTTAGTTCTCATCTGTACTCATTTAGAAATGTAGAGTTAACTAGGGTAATGTATTTACATGAGAAATTATATAGCAACACTTAACAAAATCAAATCTTTTGCTAATATTATTAGCCAAGGCGTAAAACACGCGTGAAGCGGTAGAAACGGTTACTGCATAAAAATTATTAAACCATACGTTTTTTATATTTACGAATACATTTGTAAAAATTTTGCAATGTTGAGTTTGAAATCCGCGACGTATGGAAAGCGATAAGTATAAAAGATACATCGACTTTTTGTCGATAAAAAAAAAAGCTATTATCGTTAAATAAAATGTTTATTGAAGGCAACGAATACACCATATATTTTACTAAGTAGGCTATATGATAGTAAGTATTGGTTGGATGCCCTGTCCAGCCTAACATTAAAGTCAAACCCTGTGACTGACTGACAATCGTTAGTATTTATGCGATCACACGTGGACAATGCCTGGCTCTTGTTTATGCTAAAATTATTTGTTATCCCGTCGAACGACAATTCCGTAGCAAATGCAGTTTTGTGGTCAAATGCAATTTGTGCGAAAAAATCTTACACCACCGAGCTAAATTGACATTGCATATCTATAGCCTTGTTTTATTTGTCGAGTTCAAAAACCAACAGAATTTCACACTTAGTCATAATATTACGGGTGAGCGTTTGTGTTCCGTCTGTGCTAAGCAGAATCGGATTGTATATTTTATGTGAAAACTTTCGTTGGTTTTCTATAAATTTGGTAGCATTTATGTATATGTTTACTGCTATATAATTATGTATACGTAATTCAGTTCACAGCGAACCTTGGCAATTTTAGTTAGTCAGCCCGTTTGTCTGTACTTTTGGGGTGGTTACATTTTTAAAATAACCGGCTAAGTGCAATTCGGACCAGTGGAGAAAAGTTTCCGTGCTATATATCATTGCATTAGTTCTCGGTGAAATGACGTCACACATTTCATAGACATTTTCCTATAACGACTATTTCGTTATAGACAAACTGACGAACTAGTTTATCTCATGTGTCACATAATGCACTTTAGAATTACTTTTTTAATCGTACAATGAGCCCCAAAATTCGTTTCTTTGCGATGAATGATCGGGTTTGGCTCACTTAATTATGTTACCAATTTCAAGTTTTTCGTCAACTACATTCGGGAGAAAAAGACTGTGACAGACGGTCAGACCGAAACATGCGTGATCATATAAAGATTCCGTTTTTTCATACGATGTGCGGAATCCTAAAAATTGGTATATCATATTTTTTTATCAGAAACATCTGTAATGCGCACAAACCTATTTGTTTTGTGCGCATTACAAATGTTTCTGATAAAAAAATATGTTATACCGGTATTCTCGAAAATGGCTGCAACGATTTCGATGTAAAAGTTTTTTGGGACGAAACTCATTCTAGGCGAGTCTCATCTCATTTGGGACGAGATGAGTCTCATTTGGGACGAGATGAGTCTCATTTGGGACGAGATGAGTCTCATTTGGGACGAGTCTCATCTTCGGAAAATGTTTTGTAAGTTTTATTGCAATGTTTTCATTAATTAGAAATGATAATGAAAGCGATTCGAGAAAATATCCCTTAAGATGATGAATAGGAAATTTTGGTGGCAGGAATATCGATTCTTGTCAAAACAATGCGTAATGTGACAATTTGAAAGTGATCTTTGGTGACCCGATTGTTCACGTTGTTGTCTTTAATTTGTCAGTTGCCGTTACATGGTTTTTGTAACTTTTATAACACAGAAAAAATGTTATAGATACATCATTTAAAACAAAGATTTACATTTTACATGCAAATGGGGCGGACCTATTTAAACTTCCGAATTTTCCAGGTAGGTTAATCCATACGAATACTTCAAAACGTGACACGGATATTTGGAAATTAATCCTAGTTTTTATTACAAACGAAAACAAGTCTTTCGTCGCACACGACCTTTAAAAATAAGCGAACGCGTCTCATGATTTTATACGCAGTACCGCGGTGTGCCACGCCGCGTCATATTAATAACACACCACGGCGTCATCGTAACACCCACTGGGAAGAATGAACGTATTCGAAGAGCTTTCAATCAAAAATGTTCCCTTCATACTAATCCAGTAAAATTGTATTAAATATGCACCTAACAGCGTTGAAGGTTTATTAAGAGCGGCAACAGTAGGTACCGGATGCAACACTAACCACTGGTCTACTGGTGGATGGACGAACGAATTCTTAACTTAACCAATCCCCCTCCAAAATCCTACACTCCCGCCCTTCCGTCTCTGATGGTATGCTAGGTAATCGGTCCCGCACGTTGTCGTCAGATTGGTCAGCACGGAGAGGCTTAAGATACCAGCCCTTCATTCAGCCTGGTAGAGTGGTAGAAGCGATATTGAAGCACGGGCGATATCACCGAATGCTTCTTTCCGTTTGTGGAACAAGCGCACATGATCCTCCGCCAGACCGACATGACGACCCAGTCGGCGCACACCCTGACGGGACACGGCGGATTCGCACAGCACCCGTTCAGAATTAAACCGAAGAAGTCGCTATACTGCGTCTGTGACCCCGAAAATATCCAGGATGTGCTGCACGTGCTCGAGGGATGCGACATGTTCCTTTGGGAGCGTGCGGCACTGGAAGCGGAGATGGACGAGGCGGCAGTTCCCGAAAATTATGATGAACCAACTAAGAGAAAGAAATTGGTAAGTCAATGTGACATCATAATTAATAGATGCGGAAAACTGAACAGTTGGCGAAATAGAAATTAGAAATGTAAAGGAAAATTGAATCTCATGGTAAATATTGTGAGAATGATCGTAAATTAAAAAAATATATTTAATGATAAAAAAATAATTATAAAGTTAGTTCACAGGTTGAAGGATGTAAATATTTGTAAAATCAAAAATATTAAATTGTATTTAGATAAATTAAGTAAATTTATATTGATAGAAAATAAATGTATAATAGTATAAGATCAAATGAAATAAAATAAGATGAAGAAAATAAATAATGTTAATGTTAAGTATTATGTTCAATGAAGATCCTACCCTACCAATCTGATGAACCTAAGGGATGTATACATCTATTAATATAAGATATTAGGCGCTGCAGTTAAATAATAAAAAAGATTCTACTTAAGTCGAACTTAATGCTCTACAGAATCGAGTAAGTCTCGTAAACACTACTCCACAAACACTGTTATATAAAAGACCATTGTACAATTTGCAAAAAAAGTGTTTCTAGTCCTGGACGATATCTAATGACCTTAATTTTTTTTCGGATGTGGCGCATTTATAGCTTTGTTCAGTGTTAAAACGAATTATTAACAGTGTTAACAGTTGAAGACTTCTGACTACGTCTAATTAACCCGGAGGTAGTGGCGGTGTTAAGCGTCAGCCTCCTGCGCGTCGCAAAATAGTAAGTGACATTAGTGTCTAATTCGGCTCATTTAATATAACCTCTTCTTTCTGATTGGAAAACGATTGGGCCTAGAATAGGCAGAACCGACGTCGCCGATGTCAACGTTTGGTCTAGAGTTGCCACTTCTTAGAGACATTATCATTTTTAATTTGCATACACAATAATATATCGTCGACTTTGCCTACCGCAGACTCATATGGTAAACGAGTCATCCGATCGTAACATATTATGATATACTGGCTCCTGTACTCGTATCATTATAGTTATTCCACTTCATTGTATGTCGACCGATATTTTAATTGAGCCCTGAATTTAGATCGTTGCAATTGACGCGGTATAACGCTTCTGCTAGACTAGAAATCTCCGTTTTGACATCAGACATTACGAATTTGCAATGAGTTAGGTCACGTATTCGCCCTTGGTGACAGACGCGCTCTCGGCGCGCCTCTGCCAGCCCGTCGATGTTATGCACCGCTCTACTCCATAAACACGTCTTCTATTAGTTCTTCACACGCTAGCGGTTTTGATGGAACTATACTCACTTTTCCTCCGCAGGCCTAGCATGGCACTCTAGAGATGTGTATTCCTAGGGGACTTGTACTTCACGCGCCAATTCAACGAATAGCAGAGATAGTTCTATACAGAGATATCACTAGAACTTCATGCTAAGCCCGCAGATGTCATTATTAATAATGAATAACGTCAGCAAAATTTAGCACTGGAATTAAGAAATCCCTAATAGATTAATGTAAATAATCAAGGAGAATAATGTTATAGATATACATGCATGACACAATTTTTTGCTGGCCGCTCCGTACATACAAGATTTGAAGTTTTATTATTACCTTGACCCTGATCCCATCACCGCCCGGTGATGGAATCAGGGTTAAGCACATCATAGGATCGAGATCAGGAGCCTGATCTCGATCCTATTCCCGATTTTAATGTTTGTCTCTCTTTCCCTCTCCTTGTCTGTCAATCTCTTACACCGACTCTACCGCATCTTACGTCTCTCTCCCTTGCCAAATAAAGCGAACAAATAAATATTCATACTAATATTATAAATTCGAAAGTAAGTCTGTGTATCTATTCGTGTGTTACGATGCACCGATAAATTAATTTGAATAATAAGGAAATACATAGACTACTATTTGTCTTTCACTGTATTTGTCTGTACATATTTATCTAACTTAACTTGAGTTCAGTCGATTTCAATTTATTTTGAGGTACTGGTAGAATTTATCGTGACCAACTTTGATATCGGATGCCTGAAGTATTAGGTCTTCGATTACGCTGAACGACTGATGTAATTGCAGCCGGGACGACACATGCTCTGCGAAACACAATTCTTTCCACTCATTGCAACTTTACTAGTTGGGGGTGGTCACCTGTTTGACTTCCAACAATATTGCCTTAAACCTTTATTTCAGGGTTGGATCATCATCGCCACGCACTCATGAACATTTCCTAATAATTTTGATACGGAACACTAAACTCCGTTAATAGTTACTCCGACAAAACCTCAGTGATTAATTTTGTGTAGTTTTAAAAAAGTGCATTAGTCATACATCACAGTCAACATTATAGCAATTCGTTTTTGGAATAGAGATTTTTCTAGACGGATACGTAATGATCCATGTCTTATCGCAGTGAGTGCGAGTAGGTCTAGTAAACGTTATGCGTGTGCGACGTGTGATTAAACAGCGAGTGCTACATTTATAGTGCGTCCCAGTTAGCGGCGCGGCGCCGGCGCCGGCGCGTGTTATGTCAGCGCAGGTATTTCGGTAAGAAGGACGCGCCAGGTAACACAGAATGCCGTTCGCTTAACAGAACTAATTGATCGCCCGCGTAGATCTCAGCGGGATTTAGAAATGGGTCGCTTAAAAAGATTTTAAGCATGTGTTGAACATATTTTATGTTATGAATATCCAACGGAACAGTTTACATGTTAATGAGAGAACCTAAGATCCTTCTAGAGCTTCTAGCTAATGTTGAGATTGTCCTAGGGTTTAGCGTATTGACTTACGTATTGAGAAAATCTATTGAATATATGATCGGTTCTATACGTAAGAATTCATTAATCCTAATACGTTAAATAAGACCAAAGCTTGTCATTGAAAAAATTTATTTAGTACTTTTTTTTTTAACTTTTTTAAATTAGCTAATGACGAAATGTATTTCTTTCCATTTTGCATTAAGTCACTTTCCACATTAGCAAAATTTTTAAGTGCCAAAATAGAAACAGTAAAAGACATTGTTTTTGCAAACCTAACAACGATTAGCGGAAAAAAGTTCTATAGGTTAATAATTCTATTATTAAACTATTCTACTTCTGAACTAAAGAATATAATATAGCTATTTATTATAATTAAAATTATAATAAATAGCTATATTAACCTAATCTAAGGTCGGAAAAATGCAAATAGAACACGGTGACATGATTTATTTAGACTGCACACGCCATGATTTTTATTGATGAAAAAAGGAAACGGTCACATCGATTGAATAGATTTGTATGAAATTGCAAGTGTCGCCTTATTCGTACTAACGTACGTAAATTTCCGGTCATGAAAATTATTAAACTATTGCCCTTTTACAGTTTTTTTTTATTACTAAACACTTGATAAATTTGTCATAAAAAGTCCGTCTCAGTACAAGTCAGTTTTTTTCCTATTCCATGACACAAAATATAGTAGTGTTTTACCCGTCTATATACATAAATGTATTTATTTATTATAACTACGTCTTTTCTATTATAACTTCATCGTGTACATAACAACTCTATGGTGCATTAGAGCAGAAAGCATTGTTTTATTTCATTATATCAGTTAAAAGTAGTAGTTTTCGTTTGACCTTATAATCGTCCACGAAGATGTAACCACAAACGAAATTCAGTTAAGTGTCCACAGCAATATGCCGTATTGGAACAAAGAACATACAATGTCAGTTGATTCTATCGAGTGAGATATCTTTGAAACTTCAAACTATCTGAAACTGTTAAGGCTTCAACATTTATTGAGTTGAAACGAATAGAAGAAAATCTGAGGAATAGAAGGTAGCACTTCTATTTCTAATAAAATTACAAAGTTGTGTATCCTCAAATGGGGGAAAAGTCTAGAAATGCATGCACTTATCCTATACAAATTTATAAAAATCACAGGCAATAACATTTGCTTTAGTAACAATCCAGTGGTAGCATGATCGATCTCTTTTCTGAAGGTCATGGATTATCTTATGTATAGTTGATTTTTTTTTTAATTTCATGTGCATTTATTTATACAGCAATGTCACTGGCTAACGATGAAAAAAAAAACAAAAGTTAACCGAAAAAAAATACAACAATCAACGATTTAAATATGTATAGTTCCTTACTAATTCTACCAGCGTCAGCACGAGAGCTAAGTACAATTTTAATAAATGACACTCGCGTGACGTCATCAATGGATGTCGCGTGGATTGCACAATCAGACGAAATGATGAGCATGATGTATTGTATACATGCTACACTTTTATGACATAAGGTTGAATAATGTTCGTTGAAAAATATAGGTTTGATTGATGATCTCCACCTTTAAAATTTGTGTCTACTAATATGATTCTAAAGAACTATAATTTTTATATTGCATCCAATAATTTTTATAATAAAACTCTAACTACTGTTTTCCAGAAGGGTAGACGGAGGCTACCCATTTGCACATGGTTTTTCATATCTCTCTTGCTGCACTGACTTCCTTCGTGCGCAGTCATGCAACGCAAGTTTCTTCATCCAAGCTCGTCGGTTTCGGGTGCTTAGTATTTGGCCCTTTTTAATATGCCACCAGTTTGGTCTGCATGAGATTCTATAAAGCGACCCTTTCATCAAACGCGTTCGCTCTGTAGATTTTTATTGTCATTCTACTTTAATTCATCCTTTCCGCATGGCCGAATTATCGCAACATACCTGTTTCTATTCTAGTAATCGTATCTTCTTTCGAAAGAAACCGTTTTCTGACATCGCTGTTCCTATATCTATCTTCCAAAGACTAATATAACCGTGGAATATGATTATACGTTCGTCTTTCTTCTGCCATACCAGATTTCACTGCTCTACACAGCCGTAGGACCCAGAATTCCAAATATTGAAATGAAGGTGAATACAGGAAATGAAGTGAACTGAACCTTCCTATAATGAGTATTAAAAGTTTCTCATAATAACCGCATTTGACTATCCGTATGTCATCCTGTTGCTCATTTTTTACTGATTTTTTATTTATTTTATTTTAATTTAAAAACTACGCAACTGTGAACACACTACTGATTTCTGATTTGAGAGTTGTTACCTGTCACAGCTGCGCAGAAAATCATCTGTGACTGACAAACAGACAGACAAATCTATAAGTGATCTATGAAATGTATAAAAACAATCATCTCGTTTTCTTTTCTAAACGTGCCTATTCTCTCTTTACATGTAAACGAGACAGTCAAAAGTGCTAAGATTACTGGTGTAAAACAGAGATTTTAAAGCGACGTACTTATAAAGATTACTTTGTTGATCAGTGATTGCAGTTTTTCTCTGCGAAGTAAATGCAGACGATGCACCTTATGGTTTATTAAGAGAAAAAAAAAACAGTAATAATTCAAATAAATATATTCAATTGCATTACATCAACGTCATTAAAACAACACACAGAGAATTGATGCCTCAAAGGCCCGCATTGGTCACACCAAACCGTGTATTACTAAAGGCAAAATTCACATACGAAATCAAAATAGCGTCACAAAAATTAATAATAATAGAAATTAAAAATACATAACATTTCTTTACAACAATATAGGATACTGTTTAATAAAAGTAATTAAGAGCATTCTGTATAATAATTAAATAAGTAGTATTAACGTTTTTATATCATTAACATTTAAAAAACATCATTCATTATTCAATACAAATCTTATTTGTAGTTGCAAGAATTGCGCGGTATTCGGTTTTGTCTTTCATAGTTTTCTTTGAAAGGTGGATTGCCTTAAGAGACTATTGCAGAAGTTATACAGTTATTGGTATTAATAACATATTTATCGTAACCAAATTCATATATCATGCTTTGTATTAACAATTAATTAGAATAATAATTAGTCAATATGCATTATTGTAAGCTTTTAGCTGGCTACAGCTAAAAGCTTACAATAATGCATATATTTTGCATATGTAACAAAATTTTCTCTAAATACAAATAAATAGTGTTGTCACTGATGACATAAAAATTGGTAACTGATTCTAAATCTACATGGTGTGTTATAGTATATATCTAAATGAGTGTTTACAGTATTTGAACTAGAAATGACCAGTTTCAAAGAAACAGCAATAAATTATCAGAAAAATAGGAAATATGAAGAGAAATATTTTAATATTTATAAGGGATTTCATCCCTTTTATTCGCATAAACCGCTAATGATGAGGCACTGATGATATAAATGTACAAACAGATCAACAAAAATACAAAAGCATCGAAATTACCCGATAATTATAAAATAAGCGAGTACTGAAATACTCTACATACGACCGGCTTGATTCAAAATAATTGTTTATGATTCAAGTTAGTCACTGGTGCTTTTCATTTGTAGAACCACTAGTTTCCTTCCATTTAGTAGGCTTAATGTACTCTTTAGTATAGGTTTCCCTAGATTTAGTACAGTACATATCCTGTTTCTATAATAAAGTGCCAAATTGATACTAGTTATTTATTTTCACTTGTTAAGTATATTTGCGAATAACTCGTATTAGTTCCATCAAGATCTGACAAGTAACTTTATTTGGTTTATACTTACTGGCAATTTACTCAACAGTATGGCTTATTTATAAAAATAATGACACGTGATAATTAATTTATTGTGAATATTACTAAGTGTATATTAAAAAAAAACATTATTGCATAAGGAGACCAGGTCTTGTAATTAAAATCGTATTTTTTTATATATAGAGACATTTACATATTTCTTTAATAATCTTTACAATTAATATCCGACTATGATGAAGGAAACAACTCTGTCATTCTACTATATCAAACATACGTCAAATTGGGTAACACAACCCAAATGAAATAAGACAAGACAGCCCAGTCATGAACATTTGAGAAGCGCCATTTTATTTTCCATCTATAGTACAACGCACGTAACTCTGCCGCTGTGAAATTAGTCACGAAAACGTCGCAATGGCATAAAATAGGAACGCGGAGGAGAAGAAGGAAAGGTTAGGAGGTGTTAAAACTGCGCATTACATCATTCGCAGGCAGTTGAGAACGGCAGAGTTTCGTGCGTTGTACTGTAATCTATGGTTAGAGATTTACAATGCAGATGTTGCACCCTATACTTTACTGGGCACTTTATCTGTCGAACTTTATCACTTTATCTGCTTGCGGATTATGAATGCAACGTGTTAAGTAAAACAAGCTGTAAGTGAGCAGCGGTTTACTTGAAAGATGACTTGACAATGGCGAAACAGACCCTTAGTATGTAGATCGAATGACGAGGGTTAGACCAAAAACAAAATACCCTTGGGTGCACGTAATGCACATCTGTACAAGTCACAGCGTCATTCACTATGTGAACGAAAACTAACCGTAAATAGAATTACAAGCGTTTGCCGACGATTTTGTATTGAAATCTAATGCATTCAGAACATTGATATGATTAAATGCAATAACTTTTTCCATCTATATACACTTGTAGGCAGCAAAATATTACAATTGTGTTTACCATGTGATACATACAATTCTGCAATTATTTTTTTTCTTAGTTATATCTAAAGCAAACAAACATAATTGATCGAATCTATTGATTTAAATTTTAATACGCCAGGTTCTTTTCGCGATAATGAATGGTCTCATCTATCTATCTCGCTCTAACATACGTGTATACTATGCTCTTTCTGATTGACAATGCCGCTCTAATCGTGGTACATATTCAATCGGGCTGCACACCTCAATAGACCCGAAATCAACTAATTAACGTATGTATCATCGAATAAATCACATCGTTTACAATTGTCCACATAATTTCACACCATTGACCCCTAATTTTGATGCGTTTCTTCATCATGGTACCGTATAGGGACAATATTCGTAAAGAGATCGACGAGACCATAAAGTTTCTAATTCTTCAACTGAGATCAATGGAGCCGCCTAACGGTCGCTCTAAGGTAACTTACTTATTGGTGTACTTCATGTACCAGACTGACCTTCCATTCCCTTTCCATGTTTTCGACTTTTATATCTACTTTCATACAAGATGATTCCTTTTATTGTCGCTTATGTTATTCTAGAAGACCATCATCGTCCTCTAAAACACTCACAATCCATAGTGCCCTCAGTCCCATCAATTCACTTCGAAAACTATTACAACTTATATTCAGCCTTATTCTTATTGGTTTCGTATTGCCACCCTTTATTCAATTTCCATTCTTTTAAATTGCTAACTTCCTACTTTTGTGTCGATAGATAATGACACTTCGTACAATTATACATTAATAATTCACGTGATGGTATTTATTTAGCTGAGTAAGACAAAGAGACAACGTTCAAAAAATTAAAACGATAATAATGCAGTTTGATTACACCGATTCGCTAACTAATATTTTTGACTAGAGCCTTAAGATTAGATGTATTGATGATAATTCATCGTTACTATCAACAAGATCAATGATAATTAGGCACCATGGGCATGGCAATCAACAATGGCGGTCAAAACTCACCTAATCGTGATGAACACTAGAATTTTCCTGCACAACTGTTTGTTTGTGTGTCTGTGTGTCAAAATCTTTTCTTTTGTATAATACCACTACAGTTTACAAATATAATACAGTTAAAGTAATCATTTTGCCCGCACTTGATTAGTTCAAAATTCACTTTTTGAATGACAGTAAATGAATATTTTGTAGGCTTAGAAATTTTTACATTTTATTTTACGTGTCGTTTACATGGTAAATATAGTTGCGAAAAAATACCGCTCTGTCGTCCCTGGCCTATAAAACATTCCAGCCAAACAAACTTAGATTATTTATAAACAAAGACGTACGTTAAACGTTACAGAAAAAATAGACAGTCAAGTAAAGAAAATGCATAAAAAATAAATAATCTTTTGCCTCCATAATTTGTAAAGCACTGACAAGCTCAGTTTTTTTAAGTTATCCACGGAATCTTGAGACAGGCGCGTGAATCGCTCTTGACCGGTTTTATTGTTATGACAGTTTTTGAAATTTATTTTTATTAAGGATTAAGAATCTTGGACTTCCTGGCCTAGTGCGTAATTGGAGGTCATCGACTGTTCTCACTAGTACAGTAATTGTGATAGAAATTGAATTGTATAAATTTATGTATACATTAATATTATCGAATTCATTTCCATGTTAGTCCTAGTAAGTTAATTTCAGTAAGCTAACTAACTAAGATGGCTAACTTTGTTTTTTCAAAATTATTACGGACACATTAATTTGTTACAAACTTTTTACAAGTTGTATTTGTGCTTCGTGAACAATAAGCGATTCCGAATGCAATTATTATATGCATTACATTTAACTTAATAATGCTTTAGATTAACGTGGTTGCACATTGTAGAGATGGACAATGCAATACTAAAATAAGCAGTTAAAATTGCATAAATGTTGTAAGTCATTTTATGAAGTATTTCTGGGTATAATATCTTATAGATATAGATATACAATTTAACATGCTAGAATTAAAATTAAACATGAGAAATCATCAACGCACCATTATAACATTTATAATCAATTTAACGGCCAATCACGCGATATTCCTATTTTAATTTCACATCAGATGCAAACGAATTTATGATTCTCAGTAATTATAATAGAATGTTAATAAATTCAATAATAATTAATACGAATGTTGAATTATCCACAATCATTTTTATGACAATAATTGAATTCTGAACACAAACTACTCGGTGTGATTATTCTTAGCAACAAGCAAGTCGAGGTTAGGAGTAACACACCTTTCTCACACTCGAGACCCTACTAACCATCACTTGCTTGTATATTTCTGAAGTCTAGCCTAGGAATGATCAATTTCACCACCAAAAATATTCTAAGGGTCGCTTAATAGTCTGTTACGTCACACTTTGAAAAAAAAATAAACTAATAATCCAAATACAAGGAAAACACCGAATTCGAGAAATGTGATGAAGAACTATAGATGAATAAGTAGATCTCGTTATTTACTTAGGATATATACGCATATATAGCCTCTATAACAAAAGTATACAACATTTTGTGTAAAAAGTCACACATTACTTTCGGACAGAAATTTTGCAATATAGAATATAAAACGTCGAAACTGCATGAAAATATTGAATACATATCTAACGTTTCATTTCAAAATTGTAATTGTTTAACAATGATAGCTCAAACTATAACAAATGATTAAAATTAACAAAATTAAAATTTCAATCAAATCGATTACATAAAGCATTGCACAATTCCCGATACCAATACGAATTTTCCATCGACCAATAATAATTGAACCACTGTATCTTTCTACGCTTTCGTCACGTATGCCATACCGCCGGTATTATATATTAAATACATAAACGTAATTCGACCTTGTATCCTTACTGTACACATGACAAGCTTTCGCCGTTAACTCTTCAACATCAATTGGAAACCTTGACGCCCTCGCCGCCGTCCAGTAGCTTTTCGGACAGGGCTGGCACGACTTCGGGCGAGGATGGACGCAGCTTCGCCGAACTTATTTCATTGCTTTGCACCCACAGATCCAACTGAAATACAATATCGTAATATATATATATATATATATACATATATAATATCAAAAAATTTGTCTGTCCGAATATCAGTTAAAAACTAGGACATTTTGATCATTCTTCATGGAATTGTCTGTAAAAGGTTTTGAGCTCTTTATTTTTTTGATGCCATGCACTCTTCACCATTTTTTTTTTTTTTTACTTTCATAACCCACTACGTCCAGCGAAGCGGACAGGTCTCCGCTAGTCCATAAATATATAATGAAATCATTGGATACTCAGACGATTTAGTTTCGATATCGCAATGTTTAATTTTCGAACCATTGATGTTGCGTCAGTCAGACACAATGATTGTGATGAGTGGACACACCGTTACATATTTATCATTATATTACTTTAAAAAAGCATGTATACAATAATGTTAGCATATAAAAAGTTATATTTCTTTGGTGTAAATAAATAAAATTTTTTTGGTAAGTTAAAAATTATTTATACAAAATCGGGAACGTGTCTCACGTGTGCTGTTTCCAATATCATTAAGAAATATAATTTTAAAGATTTAATAATACTTTAAATAAATATTAGCTCGAATTTCGATAGATAGTTCTCACAATAATAAAATACATTTTATGAAAACAAAATAAAAACCGCCTTAAAAAACCTATCTCAATAATTACAATGTTTCTGGAGTCGGTTTCAGCTAAAGATAGAACAGAGGCAGTTGTGTCCTTTATATCCACTTGATGCATATATACATATTCACAAATGCCAATATCTTGAAGATTACCGATATTTTGACAGTTAACAATTAACTAATGCAAATGAGTTTGAAGCATATCGCTGTAAGAGTTTTACAATTCATGCTGATCGTATATGTATTTATTCCCCGTTATCGCCCAAGAGGCCCAAGAGTTCCGATATGCGAAGGAGTGCTGTATTTTCCATTGTCAGCTCGCATGGCTTAAAATGACCACTCATATTTAAACATTTGAATGGCTAAAAAGAAGATCTCAGACGCACTATACGAGCCTGTAATGTTTGAAGGTATCCCTCGATATCCCAAGGATCTTTGAAACAAAAAATATTTTTTTCGAGTTGGTCCACATTGAGGAAGTTATCGCTGAACATACATAAACAAATACATACAGACCTACAGAAAATCCTGCCGTAATGATTTTGATATATAAAATGTCAATCTTCAGAAATTTATATATATATATATATATATATATATATATAGAGCTCAATGTCTGTCGTGTTTACAACAAACGCCTAATCACATAATTGCATTGAACGACTAACTGATGCGTCATTGCACAATGCACACCAGGCAGATTGACTTCAGACCGACCCAACTCCATTATGTGTTATATCAGCACGCCACATGCTCAACATACACTCCCACCGGATTTTCCTAATGTAGCAAAAGACTTGAATGTAGCAAATGTAGCATAATGTCGCGGAACAACTTGAAAAATAAATAAAACTCTACCTCGGCGGGTATCTTAGTCGCAGGCTCCCCACAGCTGCCTCCGCAGTGCGCCCTTAGCAGCCGCTCTATGGCCGCATTGGCCGACGTGTCCAGCACCCTCTGCCTGCAGACGGCGATGGCGTGCACGAACCCGTTGGCGCCTATGAAACGGTGCTCCATGAAGACCGTCTTCTCGTCCCAGTACACGGCCTGAAAAGTGATGACTAAGCAAATACTTCCCTGAAATAAAGCTACATAAAAATGATTTTCATAATTGTGTTTATGTGTGTGCTAGCTGATCGCTACGCACGACATCATGCGATAGATTGTTGGCTGTGACGTCAATATTACGTCGGCCGAGGGCGCGTGACGGCAAAGCTTCCCACCCTGACGCAATTTCGACGTTACAAAGGCATAGACTCGATCGTTTCAACATTAACATAATTGACTCACACGGGCGGGCTTAGCATGACACCGCAGTGAAAAGGCTCCCTTTAAAAACTGTCCTCGTATCAACGATTCGAGTTCGTTTGACTTTTCTTTGGGACGTCATACTAGGCCTGCTGTGGAGAGGCGAAGCGTGTTGTGACGTCATGACAGACACGAATCCATCAAGTATTTGATGTAAAAAATTTCATTTACAACGGTTAGTGTGGCACGTTACAACTTTAAATAGCTTTAAAAAATAGCCTTCTATTCCTTAATGTTATAAGCGAAGAACTTGAACGTTTGACGGTATTGGACAAGTTGGATATTTTTGGAAAAGCAAGCACAGATCCCACAAAAATTTGAACATATTGGTACGGGATCGAGAAAAAGGAAAATCGATTTTGATGGTATTTTGGCAATATGGCAACACAAACGCACTTCCAAGTTGCGCGATTCGAAAAAAAGTGTGACTTGTCTATACTAATAGGTTACTGAGTCTATACAAGTAAGTTCATCGTCTGTAGCGCTCTAGAGCCCAAATGTGTAGACTAATTTCTATGGTACTGACATCAATAGATTCTTCATATTCTTAAGGATGTTGCTGAAGGTACTACAGTAACTAAAATTCAAGAGGCTGCAGTTGCACGTCATATTGATAATGGCATAAGAAAGTCTATTGAGTGTGATATAAATGAATGCACCACATCTAGATGTCGGATTTTACAACCCCACTTAACTATCACCCCAATCTTTATTTCGGATGAAAAGCCTAAGATTTTAACTCTTCAAAAGCCATTTAGAAAAATCAATTTCAAGCTGGCGGTCAAAGTTCCGGAAGATTTCAGAACTTTGACCAATAGGAGGTGCGTCCCGGAGCAGGATTTTGACCGTTTAAGTATGCTTGTTCGCGACTGTCGTAACCAATGCAATGTGATCTGTGGCTTAACGTATGCAATATGCGAATGTCTCAATTTGACTTAAAAGAAAACTCATCGGTCAATTCAACATATGGGCCAAAATTTAGTTGCGCCATCTTCTGATTTGAAACTAAAACACTAATCATTAAATCATTACCGGACATGGTTTAGTGTCTTTTAGAACCATATCTATTCGGAAGCATTTTGCTGTTATTTGGTTGGTATGAATTATAAATACCAAAGAATTTAGGGATTATATGACAGAGTGGATATAAGCATAATTAAGTAGTAATTACTTGAATAATTGGATTTATATGAAACAGACGGTCTTCCTTATACCGACATCGAGATCTGTTAGAAATTTATTAGTGCAAATTCCCGATCGAACAACGCACCAACCAGTTTTCCGCTACCTATGCCGCCTACGCCTCACATCGTAGGTAACGACATTCTATAAACATCCGACCCCATTACATGTTATTCTTTACGAATCAACTGTTACTAGGGGAACTTCGTAAGTTATTCTTAAAAATATGCTATATTCTTCAAAACTATTGATGCAAGGCCTATCGTTTAGTTAGTAAAGATGGTGTAAAAAAGGTAATTCGCACTTAATTGTATCGACGTCGTATGTTTCGGGACAATACCTTAGAGGTGATAGTATAACTGGTGAAAGGCCTCAGAAACCTTCGATATCGTATGGTGGCGGCCGCCTGCACCACAGCGCCCCCCGCCACCCTTATACCCGAATACAGGCCCGTTCTTTCGTAGAAGTCCGCGCGCGCGAAGTCCAGCTCCCGTAGATATCTCGCGTTGTTCATGTGATAGAGCAGAGTGTCTATGTCGCTCAAGAGGCACATCGCTGCAAGCCGAATATGAAAACACGTTTAAAGGTCTCTCTAGGAAAGGAAACTCTATCAATTTTTGAGATGAGTTTTGTACCCATTTTATTTATGCCTGTAAGCTTTCCACACACGGCTGCGCCCATGTGGACACGGAATGTGTTCCTTCATCTTTCATATAGAAAGACCTTGCTATTAATCCCGATTTCGTTCAAGCTTTCAATGCTGGTTCCGGCCCTGTTCCTGATTTCGATACCGGTCATGCTCTTGGCTCCTGATTCTGCTCCCTGTCCTGCTCGGCTGCTCAATTTCAAAACATAGTAACAGACAAATTTTTTCGAAGTCGATTTTTTGGAATTTTTGGTAATTTCTTAATGTACTGAAACAAAAAATGCCAAAAAATTGATTTCGAAAAAAAAAGTCACGTACTGTGTTTTGAAACTGGACAGCCGTACTTTCAAATCCAATATCGCTCACGATTTCAATTCCAACAAAGTCAGAACATATGTTACATCACAATAAAATCTAAGCTGATTTAATCTGGGGTAGTGTAGCATTTTACGTGTGAAAGATTTTTTTATACTTAATACGACCCCGATACCCCATCAAAGATAACTTTTTTCCTAACATCAGATTAAAATTATGTGAAGCATATATATTGTGTTAATCAAAGCTATATTCTTTTCCAAGCTAAATTCTATGTATCCGTAAAAACCGCATTAAAATCGGATCTGTATTTTCAGAAGCGTGTGCGAATAGACAAACAAACAGACAAAAAATTTTAAGATTGTGTTTTTCTCTAATACTAACCTTTTTTATCGTCCCTTCTTCATTTCCATACATACCATCAATATACAGACACACACGTTTTATTGTTTTGTTATATATATTTTGTACGACTCATAATGCAAAACATTTGAAAGTGCTTTACAATCGAAAAATATTTTCATCTCCTTGTGAGCAACTATTGCTATCGCTATACTCTCATAAATTTTGCAAATAAAAACTTTCCCATTTTTATTTTTTTTTTCCTATATCTATATTTTTTTTTATTTTCCCATGTCTGTACAAAGATATTGTTGTACAGATAGTTTAACGAAGATTAATTCTGTCGCCTTCAAAAAAATGATTCAATGTGAGAAAAATGAAAAAAAAAACCGCCAAAATTGTTCAGAAAATTTTCTCCACAATCAAAAAGATCGATGTGTGAAGTTTGCCTACACGATCATTTGTGAAAAAATCCGTGTATCAACCTTTTTTTTATTACCTGTAGAATTATAGCAAGTAATTTCCTATTGATAATAGCCATTTACTTCATTGTCGTTAAATTATATATAGTTTTAGAAACGAGAGTATCGCTTCACAAATAGGTAATGTATTTGTGGCGAACTCTAGTTGTAAGTAAATATATCTCTTCGTTACCATCTTTTTCGAAGAGATTAAGTTGTAATAGTTGCAATAATATCTTCTAGATGGCACTATTCATTTTTTTTCATTTATATTTCATTCTGTGTGCGCTGCAAACACATAATTTCAAATATTAATTATGCTATTCATATGCCAAGCCCACATACTTTTTTATGGTTCAAAATGACGTCTAAATACATTGATTTTCGACTAGTGTCAGGTGATTAATGTATAAATTCAAATTGCAAACACGTATCACATCTATGAAGGTGTCTTTAAGAGAGATCGCGTTGCATCACATTGTATAATTTGATTTTAAATATAACAAATAAAAAAATTATTTACTCGCAGATCACTGGCTTTTTATTCATTTATTTTTTCATCTAAATCATGACGGACTTTTAACTAAACTAATTATTTGTATATGTAAAATAAAAACTAAATTAATAATTAAAACCAAACTAACTAAACAAAAACAAAATCACAAATCCCAACACATTCCCATCAACAATTTTATGAAATATTTATTCTTTTATTATTGTTGAAGATATCACGATGACGATGATTATCATCCAATAAGGAACTATCAAAAAATATCACTAACATTTTATCTCCGTGGTGTCCATGATGCAGACCTTCTTCCGTGCGTACCGCGCACGGGCCACGGTGTAGAACATTCTGGCGAAGTAGGCGACGTCCAGGGTCCCGTACAGCAGCAGCGCGGCCGTCGCCGCCGCCGCCGCCCAGCCGGGGATGCACACCACCCACATGCCCGCGCTGGAGAACGCAATGGTCAATGCAATATTAGAAGTGCCTACCGGCCGCTGCTTGGCCTACTTATATAGGTAAATTAAGAAGAATTCTCGAAAGCGAAAGCTTAAAAGTTTCGTATGAGATGATGATTTGGAAGTTTTAGTTGCAGGCATCTCGATTTTTCTCAGGAAATACAAAACATGAGAGAGTGGTCTTTGGTAACCAGATTCTTCATATTAGTGACTTCAATTTCTCAGTTACTGTTACACGATTAATAAACTTTTATAATAGAGAAAAAAATAATCAAAGATGCATCTTTTAAAACAGTGATCTATATTTGACATGCAAACGGGACCGATTTAATCCTCCAAATTTTGAACATAGATTAATCCATAAAAAGACTTTAAAATGACAGTTGGGTTTTCGAAATCAATCCTAGTTTTCATTTTAATCGAAAAAAAAACTCTTTTTTGTCGCATACGATGTTTAAAGATAAGCAAACACTCGTGTGTTTTATTGTGCAGTAGCGCGCGTGCGCAGACTACAGGGCTGCGCTATCTTCAAATTAATAGTTAATGACTGTGTCACCTTAACTATAAAAATGATTCTGTCGAAGCACGAGCTATTAATATTAAGAAACTCCGTATCACACTTTTTAATTTTTTACTATAACATTATGCGCGAAATGATTTCTGCTTATTCCGGTTTCTGTAACTGGCTAACGATACGACATGCAAACAATCCCCAGCTATATTTTTATAGACAATTGAAAGTTCCATTAAAAAAGATCTTCAATGTTTTTTTGATCAATTCACTTGTCCAACAGTAATTTAAAGACAAAATTTAATTTACCAGAAATTTGACCGATTTTAGAGTATTACTTACAGCGGATGTATTAGTCTTATCGAAAATTTGCATTTTCATTTCATTTACATGTAACATACTTTATTCATTTTGTTTTATCAATACAAATTCCACAACTACTAGAAAACATTTTGACGATATTATTATTATATTTTAACAAAAATGTGATTAGATATTCGATTTCGTTAAACTTTCGGAAACAAGCTCATTTTACGCCTAAACAAAAATAGTAGCAATTTTCAACAAGCAATGATTCTTCATCACAATTTTGCTTTTTTTTTTTATTTAGAATTCAAAGCATTTTTTTTGGCAAAAACGTATTCATATCATTTAAAGTAATAAATCTCTAGAAAAATTCTTATATTTTTTCTGAATTTTATATACCTATTTAATGAAATCTATACTCTTAACAGAAGAATGTATTTTTGTATTCTTCTGTTAAAATCATGATGACAGTGTCAGTAAAAAGCTTATGATGGTGACTTTGAAAACAAAAAAAAAATGCCCTCGTAACGAGTTATTTTAGTGATTTTTATCGAATTAGCAATTATATTGAAGGTGATATCGAATTTCTGCATACGTATAGTTAACTTATAACAATATCATATTTTAACGATATATAACTTGATAAATTACTACACATTGCAACGTGAAAACTTTGTTTTTCGTTCATTATAAAAATTTTGGTATATTTTCTACTTTCATCAGAGATGGGCATCAAATTCCTCCACGTTTCTCCAGGACCTATCTTGTTCGATCGATATTCCTGGTTTATATTTTCAGTGCAAGAGCAGAGCAAAAGATAGACCTCTCACAGGATCCTGACGCGAAATAGAGTACCAAGTTCGTTGGAATTTTAAAAGACAAATGATGCAGACAGGAGATGCAATAACATAATTTTCAAAGAATCCTGGATTGAGATTGCTTGCATTCCGAAGTTATGCAGTTTTTTTTTCTGAAAAGTTACAGCATTGTGTCAGCATTTTTTATATTTCGCATTGCAGATTTTAATTTTAGAAATTGCTACAATATTTTTAACAGATTTCCTTAGCAATTTTTCTGATGTAGACGTATCATGATTTAACTATTAACGATTATTAACGTAACGCAATTAAATGACGTAACGACAACTTTATTCAAAGATAAACATGAATCCAATCTAGAAAATAGTTTTTTTTTATTGAATTTACTATTCTTCATCAAATTTAAAATGTAATTTAGATGTATTTTACAAAAGCGACACCATAAAATATACGTAAAGGCCTTGTCTTTGTCTTCAGGCGTCTTTAGAGTAGGAACCACGACGATGAATCCAGATCGTTTCAGCAGTTGGACGTCCAATGCTGAACATAAGTCTCCCGTCTGCATTTCCATGTCATACGGTCCTGGGCCACCCGCAACCGACGATGGCCTGCAACCCTCACCAGGTTCTCTGTCCGCCCAGCAGTGGGCCACCCTACGACGGTCAAATCCTGGTCACCTGGTGAACCTTTCTCCCCCTGAGGTTCGACGAACGATGTGTTCTGCCCGTCATGGTTCTACCTACTAATTCTATGAGCTAAGTCAATTGCTCCTGGTTCTTCTGCGGGTATACCCATAACGGATCTTGTCTCGCAAAGAAACTCCAATCATATCTCTTTCCATTGCATGTTGGGCGACTCTGAGCTTGTTTATGAGACCGCCCTTAATGGACTACGTCTGGCATCCGCACATCATTACTGACAACATGAGCTACGTCCACAACATGTATTACGTGTTGTGGATGTAGATCGAGACAGTCACACAAAAATAGACTCTATTAATGCTATTCCATATCGTGTAAATTACATTTTAAAGTAATCAATTTTCCTTTAAGGATAGTTCCGTTTCGTTGGTACTGTTTTATTTCTGGAGTCGAGCATGTATTGACCTGACATGCGGTCCAGCCAGTTGTATAATAAAATAGCCAGGCACTAAAATAAAGGATTCAATAAAAATGGAAACAGTGAAATTAGTATTTGAAAAAAAATTACGCATAGGTGAAATAGATACCTTAAGTATGATTAGGAGTCGAATTTACTCACCTGTGATTCATGTACATATAACAGGCTAAGAGCAAACTATAATCTATAGACTATAGTCTAGATCGCAATACATTAGCATTTGTATGTTAGTTGGTACGAATTAAGTTTGCATTTGAAACCATTGAAATGTTTTATTTTCAATTTGCGAGGAAAATACCTCATTATTACGGTAAATACAAGAAGAGAGACATTTTAACGCAAATATTTAGACATTATATATTATAAATAGATAGGTATAGTTATAGGTGATAATTAAATAAAATAATAATTATTATCAAACTAATGTCAAGGTAATATTAAAGATACTTAGAAAAAAATAATTTTATAAAATAATTTTGTATAATTTTTATCAAGTACAAACATGTTTTAATAATAATATTCACACTAAGGGCTTTCAAGTCTTACCTTGCCTTTTATTATAAGAATAAGACTACAATTGTGCATATTCAGAGGGTAATTTCATTAAATTTTTCTTACACCATACAATTAAAGGTTATGAAATGAAACTAGAGTTGTGTACTTTGAGGTTAAATACTAAAGTAGAAGACCTATGACATAAGAATATGAAAAAACAATTGTTTTTCGTATCACAACGACGATTATAAATAGAAATTATAGTATACTTATAACTTTTGCAATAAATTCTATCGTAGTTTAATGACATAAAAGTATTTAACTTAATTATACCTATTATTTTGTAGTTTAAAGTGTTTAACAATTTTAAGTGAGAATAATAATGTTTTATTTCATTAAATAACGTAAATTGTATAAAACTAACCTTTTCAGTCGGCAATTCTGACAGATTCGTGTAGAAAAATAACATCCTTCACTATGCGCGCGCAGAGAATCGATATTTTATCAAGGGCGTCTTTGAAGTTCGCGGGTATCAATCAACTAGTGTCCAAGTTACCAGTAAAAAAAAAGTAACTATTTATAAACAGCAGACTTACATTACTATAGTTTAAAAATACGTTTCACTTTTAAATGAACAAATATAGATATAACTGAATGATCAGAGAATAGTGTTACTTAATTATTTCTTTGGTTTTATTTAGAACTCTCTTCTATAATATTTAATTATAGAATTACTTCTCTCTTAAATAATATTTAATGCAAGCTGAATATTTACATAGTATGGCTAAAAATCCCAAAAACATATACCATTACGTCAATATTCAAAACATATCTTGACGTAATGGGATATGTTTTTGGGTTTTTTACTAACACGAACCGCCGTAAAAAGAGTCAAGTTACATTATAACTATCTACTGCATATGACAGGCCGTTTGTCTCTTTTTCATCGCATTGCAAGTATCGATTATATTAAAACCATTGGCACTTGGCTTGACAACTAATAGATTTAATAGATTTTATTTTATTTTTCGTAATCTTACACGTTACTGTCATAAAAATGGTAAAAAAATGTTGCATTATGATAACAGGGTTTACATGGCATTTATCAACGAGGGTGACCATCGGATATGTGAATACTCGAAATATATAATTGTAATTAGAGGACGTTTATTTACTTTACGTATCTGGGATTAATAGACCGTTATTTTGTCTTAATAATCCTATGATAACTATTTTAAAGACAAAGGTGGCAATTTCTATTTTTGCTTCATAGAAAGCAAATTTTTTTATCAGTAATTTAAGGTAAATGAAGATCCCTGATTTTTTTCTATATTCTTTTAAAACATTTAAATTATCTAAAATAATTACGTCTGGGGCAAAAATGTAAAGGTTCTTTTATGAAATAACAATGGTCTGAGACAATTCAGCAATAATCATCACACTTTAAATCTTCAATTATGGAAATGTCAATTTGTGAACTCTTCAAATAAACATTTGATAGGTATTTACAATTACAGCACGTGTATTTATTTGCATTTTTAACAATTAACATTTTTTGTTGATTAATTTGGCGCTGTCAGCGTCAGTGGCGTGCATTACATTAATATGATGTAATATTGATAGTGATATTGCAAATAATTAGATAAAATGGTTACATAACCTTCTAATAGTGCCTAAAATATCACTTACAACTTTATTGTGTGCAGTACTCACGTCAAACCGAAACCTTTTCATGCTGCAGTATGAAAGTTGCCGTAAGCTTGCAAGCTTACAGGAATTGTTAACCTTCATCAAAATACCGTTTGTTTTATCAATAGTCAACACATTCAGCTTATGAGTTTTTAACAGACGTCACAAGCTTATGTTTAAGTGTTCTATCCACTATATTAACTAACACTATATTAACAGAATACCTACAATTATTTTTTTTATATTTGTCTTAAGAATAACATTATAGAAATATCGAAAAGAATTTTCTTATCGCAGGTCGCGACAAGAATCATGCCTGAAGCAAAAATGTTAAAATCTGTCTGTCTGTATTTCCCTATAAGACTCGCTGCTTGTAGAGAGAGAAACAGAGAAAGAAATTCGTCTACTCACACAGCGTTTCGGTAAAGGGTTATACCAAAAATAAAAATAAAACAACACTATGCACAAACCTATCATAACAGTTTCCACCACAACAACCATTGTACATAACAACGATGCTATTTAAAAAATATGAAAAGTGAATCAACAGAAATGGTAAAAGAAAATTGAACAAAATCGTCAGTTAGCAAGTAAATATAAATTGGCATAAGATGTTGTTCATAAATATAATAAGTAATAAAATATAAGAAAATGAGTTTTTATTGCGATATTGGGTAAGTATTTTTTTAAAAGGGACTAATTTTCTATGAGTTCATAAAACAACTTGACCAAAATTTACAATTAAGGTATATCGAATAGCGTACAAAACTTCGTTGCTACTGGTTGATTAAGCATTTGACAAGTAATTTTCAGACAACTTACAACGTTGCATAAGCAAAAATATTAATATTTGTTAATGAAAACTGAGTAAGAAAAAAAAAAAAGATAATTCTATGCATAAATTCATTATTGATCAGAAATAAAAATAGATAGATAAATGAATTCAATTCGATATGTTGTAATTTAGATATATGTCCTGCTAGCAGTCACCCACCCGTAATATGAATGCCTTCATCTGCTATATTTCCGATATTTCTGTCAGTTTTGATTATTTGTTCTCAACTTCATTTCTAGTTCCACAGAAGGGCTAGTTCGGTCCCCGTCGCGTTCTCGATTCCAATACAGATGTCGATACCGTACTTGGTCATCCCTTGGGTGTTAATGGTAGTGATAAGAAATTACTAACTATACTGCAACGGACATCCGAACAAACGTAATGGTGGTTTTAAGATAAAAAGGTTAAAGTCATAATAAATGATTCAGCATTGAACAGACAGTCCCATACATATATTTATATATATATATATGCCAAACATCCTTACAAACGTACTTTTATATATTTTTTTTTTGTATTATAAATAACCTACAACCATTTACAGTTGATTGTGTATCGAATGATCATGGTTCCATGCCGATAGGTTTAGAAGTTTTCACATGCCTGAAACACAAAATATAATTTATTGTAATATGTATTTTATCATGCATATTTTTTGTACACATTCAGTCTCCTTCTTTCTTAGAACAACTTTGCCAAAGTAACTATCACTTAAATACATATTTGCAAATATATTTATAAGTAATATAAAATAATCTAGACACAAGCCTCTAAATATGCTCGCCCGGAGCAATATGTAAGCGCGGGCGCGATCTGGTGGCTGGCCACACGATGCATTTGACACAGTACCTACGCGTCAGCAGTTCTAAGGTTGTCAGTACGACATTTCTACATAGATGTTCTAAGCTATTTTTCTCAGAAACGGTTACTTTAATGAGTATGGTTTCCTTGGCAAAATTGTTTTATAACGGGAGATTATGAATATTTGCAAAAAGATGCATGATAAAATCCATCGGATACATGTAGATTAATTTTATAAGTGCCAACAGATGGCGGAAATAATATAATAACATTCTAGTTAAAAAAATAAAAAAATTACGCATTAAACTGTACATATAATTACCATCTATTTACCTATAATTATTGATTTTTTTTTACTTAAGTCAAATGCAACATTCGTTCTGAATTTTATAGGTTTATTCAAAACAATCGTCCAGCGGTTTTTAAGCAGACATTCTAGGAGTAAACACATTATGATTGACTATGTAGTTTTTACCCAAGGCGTTAGTAACAGTGTAGTACACAAAATGTTACATAACAATTTATGACTTATTAGTTCTGTAATTTCCAGCAGATGGCGTTAGTAATATAATAATATTCTAGTTTATAATGTTATTACATTTTGTTGTATTGTATTTTTTTTGAATATTTGTTATACATATACAACATACTATATAATCGATATCAAGACTTTTTATCGTATATATTGTAATTAGAGAGGTGGTGGTTGAATGGTTAAGAGTGATACTTTCGAATGAGAAAGCATCGTCATAGACTCGTATTAATAAATCGCTCTCACACATTAGATCTTAAGACTTATATCAAACGATGACACCTCAGCTGTCAATATTAGTTTTAAGTCATGGACGAATTATTATACCAATCCTAGTCATACTCATATGATGTCTAACTCAAGTACAGTATCTGTCAAAAAGAATGAACATTTTTTGTCGGAACGAACTAGTAACGTTCCATTATAGGACTAAAATCGAAAAATGACATCAGTAATACAATATAAATGAAAATTATTATATTAATGGCATTATATAATCATTATAAATATTATAATATATTACAGTCATAAAAGTCATTATTTTATTGTTATGTTTCAATGCATTTAATGCACATATTAGTAAATAATGTTAACTAACGTATTTTTGTATGAATATTTTATTTTGTCGGAACGTAACGTTGTTGTGCGCCATTGGTGCAGTGTTTATGGTTATTTATTGTGTTGTGAACTACAATAATACATTTTTGGAAAAATTATAGAAATTAATTAATTTTTTGCTTCCTAGTATTTTTGTGTGCAGTTATTATTTTATTACTGTAATGGATAAAAAACACATATTCTCAGTATTAGAAAAAAAATCTTTTTTATGTATCTTAAGCAAATATAAAAACAGTCGAATGCAAGGATACGAGCACTAACACCCTTAAATCAAGGCACGTAGCATAGGATCGGATAACACGAGAATATAATTCAAATTCAGATTGTATGTATCAAGTATCATCGGCAAAATCTGAATAATAATTTTTAATGTTTAAAGTATTTATCTTTGACATATATAAAATATACACGAAAATTCCTAAATAATTTTTATATCTTTCGAGGTTTTTAGTCACCGGAGCGAAAAATTCATCTTAAATATCATAATAATAATAATGATTATAGATATCAATATCTTCCATTATTCCCTCTTTTTGTCTATGCTCGATCTTAAGTGAACTAATGACCACACTCAGCTGATATTATTCAATACGGTATCCTAAAACGTTACATATGAACGCAAGTTACGTCAATACACAGATGTCATCTGACAGCATTCCGCTGATATGTGTTACTACAAATCGAACTTAAGTAACGTTTATTAATGAGCAACAGATCTTAAAACTGTACTGAATACAGCTCTTAGAGATAAGAGCGATTTATTAATACGAGCAATAGATGCCAAGATCTATGTCAAGAGCTTCTGATCATGAGCAAATTGAGCATTGAGTTTTTGACTTAAGTCAAATGAAACCATTCGTTCTGAACTTTATAGTTTTATTCAAAACATTACTTAGCATAATAGTACTTTGTTTGTACAAATATATTTTTATTACCTATTTATAATAATACTCTATATGTACTTATATATTTATGTATTTTTGTAATTGACACAGAAAAATCTAGTTTGGGATTAAAAAGTTTGAGTGATTCTCTCCCGTTATTTTCAAAATTGATTTATGACGTCATAAATATACTGTTATTAAAATAATTGTTACGTTTTATAATTATCTTTATTTTATTTTGTTGACCATGTTGCTTGCTGGCAGGCATTGGAAAGGAAGATGGCTGAGAATTAATATAAATATTGAAAGGCAAAAGGGAAAGGAAAAGAGAAGGATATAGAGCGAGAGATTGACGGAGGGAAAGAGCGAGAATTAAAAAAGATTGAAAGGAAGAACGAGAAAAAAACAAGAAAAGGAATGTACTATGGATTTAGGTTTAGGACTAGACTTAGAATCGAGGTTTCAATATGGATGAAAATGTCAAAGTTCTCTATCATCGCGGATGCAGCTGCAGGCAAAGGTATATAGTAAAACTTTTTCCTTCCTTATTTTCCTTCCCAAAAGAAAATTATTTGTTATAATCGGCCCAGTCTTCGCTATTTTTCTTTGATCTTTTTTTTTAAAGACTATCGAATAAGTTCGGTTTAATTATTGAGTTCATAGTTCCATCTAAAATTTAAAAGCAAATTTATTTTAATCGGTGTTTCGTAAACGATTTAGGTCCAAGAAACGACACGATCGCAGTGTACTACACGAAATAAATGCAAACAACTTCATATGTATCAGTATCTCTTTCTTATGCATGGGATAAAGCGAGATAAGATAAAAAGCAATCTCAACGATGCGTCACGTTTCATCTGTCATACGAATAGCATTCGAGATTTTTGACGTATCATACCGTGTCGTTAACTTTTACGGTATAATAAAAACAAAAAAAGTGTTAAACATAAAAGTATGCCAAAAGAGTTCAAATACGACGTGGTTCAGTTAATTGAGGCGATACATCAACGGCCTTGTATTTGGGACAAATCTTTGGAATGTCACAAAGATCGCGTTGAAAGGCGAACGGCTTGGGAGGAAATATTTTCTTTATTAGATGAAAGATATGAGGATATGTGTCCGGAAGAGAAAAGGATGACAGGTGAAATAATCATCGGAAAATGGACAAATATCAGAGATACCTTTGTTAAATCATTAAAAAGCAAAATGGGTCGCCCAAAACGCAAGTATCTGTTCTATGACCATTTGAAGTTCCTTTTGAAAATCGTTCCAGAGGAAGAATGGGTGGAAGAGGATATCCCTGTTAAACAGGAAGTGGATGCAAAAGAAACTAGCAAACGGAAAAGGGCAAAGCGTTCATCCGATTTTGACTATAGTTATAGTCAAGACGAACCTGCTAGTTCAAAAGATACAGATTATCAGCCTGCATTTAATGACATAGATTTTATAGAATGTGAAGAAATTGATAGTTCTAAAATCAACGATCCTAGGGTCATGAATGAAGATGAGGCATTTTTTGCTTCTCTATTACCTACAGTTGTTAGGTATAATGAAGACGAAAGGCTGGAATTTAGGATAGAAGTACTTGCCATCATGAAAAGGATAAAACAGAATAGACAGTGGCAGGATGAGTGACTATTTACATAGGTACTAGATTAAATTATATATTTTTATTTTAATATATAAATTATTTATAGAATGATGGAATTGATAAGCAAATTTTTAAGATATCTTTCTGCATTACCAAGATTTCCTCTGAAAAAAATATCAATGAAGTTATGAATGAGGTAAATGCAAGAGATTCTTTCAGTTGACAAACACCTAATTATATACAATGAAAAGAAAATGAATAAAAAAAAAAGCACTTTTTCATGTAGCTTAATTTCGATTACCAAAGAAAAAATTTTACAGCTTTTCAAGTTTTTTTATCACTCTAAGGACACAATTGTCCTATATCTTGTGACACAAATGAAACAAAATATATGTAGAATAAATATAGAAACAAAATTTTTACATACAAATACTTTGTTCCTGATCTAATGATGTAACTAAATAATTCAAATTTAAGTAGGTTAGTCGTAATATTATTTCTTTTGTAAGACTATGTTTATAGTTTTTGATGCATTTTAGGATTGGTAAAAAAGACATAATTTTTCAATCCTAGGTTCGTATTAATTAATAAACCTCACTCAAAGCATGCGCTATCTCAACAAGTAATGTGGGAGCGAGACATATTTTCTATAGCGATATACTGTCTTTCTTGCTCTTTCCTCTCTCAAGTTGGAATGTGCACTTTAGTGTGCTTTATTGATACGGGGCGCTAGAAAATCAGCGCTACTACTACATTTGATATTCCATCTTCTCTCGAGTGGACTTTATCTATCTCACGCTTTTGCTCTTATGTACTGCATCTGTATTTAGCAATTGAATCCAACCTCAACACCAGCATTTTCCAATTTCTCCAAAGTTTTTGAGACCCTTATGCAATACAAAAGTTCAAGTCAATTGGCCTTATAGATTCGGAGATCTCATGATGAGTTAGTCAGTCAGTGGCGTTTTACTTATTGATAGTATTATATATTATAATCATGCCTGCTTCCGCGAAAGGTATGCAGACAATGAATGAAAGCAGTTCTGACAAAACAAAGCTATAGAAAAAATGAAACGATTGGCAAGGGCGCCCCAGAAAATCCTATGCAGACCAAAGTGTTGGCATATTGAAAAAGGGCTAAATTTTAAGCGCCCGAAATAGATGAGTTGCATAATATGATTGATGGATGTCAGTAGAGATATGCAAATATCATATGTAGAAATGTGTAGTCTCTCCAGATGGCCAAACCGCAACATATCATCACATCTTTCAAACCACATTGCTTTCTGATATCAGTGATGTAGGAAGTGGTTCATACATCAATTTTTCAGACACTCGCTATGCAGAGATTGTACCTTCACTGCATTGATTCTACTTTCATGCTTTTTCTGTCAAACAAATTTTACTACAATACATTAAGCTTAGGGATAAGAGCTCCGTTTTGTACAAGGCCAAATATGAAATGGTAGACATTTACTATTCATAACAACAAGGTCCTATTCAATTCATTTCCTACATTCACTTTCCTTTCAATATCATTATAATGTTTACCATCATTTGTAAACAGACTATCCAAGTATACAAACTCTCACTTATTCAATATTCCAGAATCATTCATTTATTTACTATCTAATGCAGCCCGCTGATGGCGCAAGGATTACTTGGTCGTAGGCATACAGGAGACATTTGACAAACAGCTCATCCGTTTTAAGTCCTCACATGTAGATAAGTATCAACGAATAGGTTGAATAGTAATAGATTTCCACATCCATCAGAAACCTCTTTAGATGTCAAATCAGTAGATGCCCCATTTATTCAGACACAGACACATTGTCGTATACGAGATGTAGAATCTTTGAGGAATATCAAACTTAAATTTAAGATGGGCGTCGGAAGAGAACTCCAAGCCTTGGATCTTCGGAGGGCAGGTAAAAGCAATGAATAACAATTCATTTAATAGTCCTCAATGGTGAAAATTATTTGGTATACGTTTGTATCTCGCTCGATGCTTCCGAAGGAATGGTGATTGATGTGCCTTTCAATGGAGAAAAATAAAAGTAATAAATATTAATAATAGATAAGTTTTAATGATCATTTTCTCTGTAGCACTTTTAAAAAATAATGTTTACAATAATCACAAAAATTTGGATCACTTCCGAAAGGATAATGAAACCTCCTAAACTTTATTTCATAGTTTATCATTTACATCTAAATGTTATTTTAAATTTCTATTTTTAGAAAATATAACAAACAAAAAAAAACGCACTTTAAATACTGACAAGTCGAGGTACCTCGCACACGCTATCTCTCTGCGAACGATCGCGTCGGATATATAAAAATTTCCATAATTTTATATAAGTTGAAGATAAAGGTTTAAATCACAATCGGGATGTGGCCGACCGCGCCGAGTACAGACATCGATTGAACTGCTTTACTTTGAAACTTCACCTATTAAATACTAACTTAACATTACAACTGCAGGCGGCGTGGCGAACGCCGCCCGCGCGCCGCGGGGATCGGGAGGGGCGGCGCTCGCCGGCAGCGCACGATCGCCACCAGGACGCGCTACCGTCGCGCCCTAAATTCGCTAATCACGACCACTTCCGCACTCCACATTAACTATATACAACGCGAACAATTTTCACGGTGTGTTCGAAGTCGAACCGCCCCCGCGTGGGCGAGCGTTTATGTACAGCGACGGCTCTGCGGGCTGACTAGACGGGGTCCCGGACCGCGTGGATTTGCATTTATTTACAATCGCTAACGCTACAAATATCAATTTCACTCTAAACTAACGAAGAAGAAAATAAAAAAAAAACAAGAGAAGAGAATACGTCGACGCCTCCGATGGAATACGATAGAAAGTGCAGTCGAAATTAATCTCTCGTTGGCACAAAAAACAATTCGTCCTCCTATCGTCGAAAATGTACCCTAGACACGTCGAACCGAACATGAAATAAAACGCTTCTCAAATCTCACAGCGATCGAGACTTTGTGCAGTTCCCATGGAAGTGTTCACTTAAAGTTAAGAATATGTTATAATCTAAAACTAGTATAATACAGCTCACAAAATGAAAGTATTAGTTTAGAACCGAGTCAATTCAAACTTGAAGCAGAATGGCAACATAAAATAAATTTCCACCATACGCGTGTCGTCAGTCTATATAACATTAAGGTATAATAGTGATAAGATTAAATTATATTAATCTTTATTACAAAAAAACTTCACAGTACAGAGTAGTCTGCAATCACTAATGGAAACGCTTAGCCTAAGTAACGAACATAACCTAGAGTAATACACTTTACACAATACTTTGTTATATATGCATATCAGTATATACAATATGAGGAGATTTAACAATCAATAGGAATTTCTAATCAGTGGTCTCTGTCCATATCACTTTCTAAAAAAACGAAACAGCCACTTACACATTACAAATATGTATAGTAATAAATAAGATAACACAACATGTCAGCCAGAGTAAAATTAAAACGCGAAACATAAACTAGGTTTATAACACAACTGAAAGCTAAAGACTTTATGCATGGCTTGACGTTCGGGCGGTTAGTGCTCCGACGGCACGTTCCCGACGGCGGCGGCGGTGGCGGGCGGCCGGCGCGTGCGCGGTTTCTTGGGGCGCGGAGGACCAGCACCGGTGGGCCCAATGCCGATAGAGGTGTGATGCGGCGGCGCGGGTGAGCCATTACAGCAGTGGCAGCCACGTTTGACTACGCCGCGACCGGAAGCGCGCCGTCGCACCGTATGTTGAGGCTGATGTGGAGGGTCGCCGGCTCGCGTCTTTCCGGTGAGGCTGGGCGGCGGTCGCTTGGCCGGGTAGGTGCGCACCGGCGGATGTGCCGCATCGTCAGCCGAGGACCCGTCGGCACTGCCGCTGCGTCGCCGGCCGCGCGCCTCTTTGATCACGGTGTCGAGGCGTAGGCGCGCCCCGAGTCCACTCGAGTCCGTCGAGTTCGTTTCGTCCAGCGAGGGGCTTTTACAGCATTTATCGCTGTCGCTGCTGAAATCGAGCGGCCGCCGGCTCTCTGAACGCTCGGACGCAGAGTTGGACTCCCAAAAGAGCTCGGCGTGGCGTTCCGGTGAGGAGCGGTCGTCGTCGGCTATCGACTCAAGTGTGGCGTCGCGCGAACTATCTTCCACGACGGAGATCTTAGGGTCGTCGCCGGCGATCAGCGTGTCGGGCTCGTCGAGCAGATAACGGCTGGCGGCCGACTTATCGTTGTCGTAGCACACGCGGCGAATCACATGCGCAGCGGCACCGGCAGGCGCGGTGTGTAACGCGCTCCCGCTTCCTAGATGCAGTTCACGCGTGTCGCTTAACATGTTGTCGAAGCGCGTGAGGCCATGGGGCCCGGCGCCGAGCTCGGCTCCCGCCATAGAATCGATCACGTTGTCGATGTCGGTGTACTTGAGGGGCGCGTTAGCGGCGGCTGCCGTCATCAGCACGGTGGTCGGAGCGCTCGTACCCGAATGAAATATTGTTGACGTGATGTGCCGTCCTTTCAAGCTCGACATGGAGAACGGCTGTACCTAGAAAAACATGAATTTAATATTCGAAGCTTTCGCAAACCTTATGTAACTCATTGTCAATGACATTACTTTATACCATTCTGAGATGGCACATGTTTAATTCAAACAAACAAAGGTTTGACAAAATACTTTAAATTAGCATGGTAAATTATGTATTCAAAATAATAAATACATTACTACTACCTATACCGAGGGATACACGCATTTTCAAATGATAATAATCTTTATAGCAAAATAAATTCATATTTTATATCATAATGAAATTATTATACAGTAGTGACAGATTTTAATCACTCCACTGCTGAGGCATACTTTCCCACAACCTTTTGAAAACAAAAGAATAGATTGAGGGTTTGAACATTAAGAACTCCACACCGGCCCGGTATTGTTAACGACCACTGTCGCCAGTGTGATGTCTGGGACTGACAAAATTTTCATTTTTATTCTAAAACCTGTATATATTCATAGGTTTGTCTGTGTGGCAATATCCTTCAGTTTCTATACAGATTGGACATTGCTAATAAAAACTTTTAAATGGGATCGAGATCACTAACAAAATCAAGACGTTGATTCAAACCGCAAGCGGGACTGCATATGGAATTTAAGTTGAAACTGAGATTTGTAATATGGTTTCCATTCTCAGAAATGGGACTGTATCTACAATTTGAAAGCGAGATAATTATATGGAAGATGAGAGTTTAGTATTCAGGAGAGTATAGTATATATATATAGATTTTAAATATGAGAAACCAAGGGGGCTATAAAGTGGGTGGTTTGATCGAAATTACATGACTTTAAACTCGGTAAACTGTGAAATTTAAAAAATAATAAATAGGTAATAGTTATTGTAGAATGGTGTAAAACGTAGATATCACTGATAGCAAATTTTACTAAAAAAAATAAGAATAATAAAATTGCCTAAATTAATTGTAAGATTTAACAGATAATGTAAGAACAATTTGTCAACATTTATATTACATTTTTCTTTCAATGCAACAGGGTGAGTTTGTTTATGAATAGAAATAATACATATATGTAAATACTATAAATTAATTAACTCAAATATCTCAAATTATTGGTAAATATTCTTTTGTACCTCTGCATCATCAGTGGGCTCGCTGTGAAAGGTGGTATTGGGATGCGAGCGTGCAAACTCCTCGTGGTTGAGAGCGCTCACGGTGACGACGCCGACATCGCCGAGACTTAGTCCGCTCTCGAGGTCGTTGCCAGGTGAGCATTCCACTAAATCAGGCTTGGCGCCATGTGGACTTGCTTCCGGAAGTAAATGATCAGTTGCTATCTGATCTTCGAGATCCGGCTGGGGTACACCACTCTGACTCAGCAATGTCGATTGTGCTGCAAGATTAAACCCAAAATTTTTAGCTTATTAAGAAACTTATGTAATCAATATTTATGTATTAAAACATAAACAAAATACATGCTTCATTGATAAATAATGATTACTAAATGTGAAGCCATAGGTTATGGTTATGCCATAACAGGCCTTCTAAAGCATGGAGCAAATGGTTTAATATAAGATTAAAATTTATTGAACAATTCGCCCATAGTCAAAATCGAATCAGATACCTTCTGGTTCCAAGACTGCACTCTTATGAATTGATCTATTATCGAACATACATATAGTGGAGCGCCATAAGATTTATACCTCGGAATCCAGGGCCAGTCAATGAATCTTCATATGAATTTTTGAAATGTGTTTTTAACAGCATATAGAAAAATGTTAAAAAAAATAATTTGCCTGATCTCAATTTTTTAACTATTAAAATAAATAATTATTAATTTTTCTGAATTTTCTTTTATTTTCATTAGTTTAACGTTATAGTTTGAAAAGGAGAACTATTACAAATTTGTCCTTGGACCTCAAGGGACTTCAGGTACAAAGGTGAGGGGTAGGGGGAATTACAGAAGGGACAACAGCAGCTGTTGGTTATTGTTGACGTGGTCTCTAACATTAGTACATGTTGCACCTACCTGGGCTAAACACATAGCTATTTTTGTGCGTTTTGAGAAAAAATATTTCTGATATTTGTTTATTCGCAACTTATGTGTATTTATTATTGTGCAGTTCATGCGATAATTGTTAATTACTGAACATAATTGTGTTTTACAAACTTAGAAAATAGTGGCATAGATAGTAAGTATTTGTTTTTTATTTATATTACTCGCTTATAAAAACAATTTTGACTAATCGTTTATTTTATAATAAATCGATGCTGGAAGTTAGAATGTTACAGTAAAATTCAATAACATTAATTATTAATCATTACATAAACGTTAGTTATTAATATTACTAATATTTGTTATTACAGCCTCTTATCAAAATGAGTGAACCGTCTAATAGTGATGGTAATTAAAGTAATGATTGCCTCATTTGCGACAAAATCGGATCTAGTTCTCAATGCTCCATCTCAATGGAGAAATTGTAAAGGTAACTAGAGGAATATCAACGCTGACAGCTGCTTCTGCAGATATCTACATAACAATTATGGACACAACATTTATGTCCTATTTGATGGTTATGAAAAGAACAGCACAAAATCGATAGAAAGAACGCGTCGCTGTAAAAGAAATGCATGTAATGACATAATATTATTTAAAACCATGTCTCTCAAAATAGGACAGGAGAAATTTTTAGCGAATGCCATAAATAAGAGTAGGCTCATAGATATGCTACGAGAAACACTTGTGGAAAATAAAATATTTTCTTGCCAAGCAGAATAATAATTGAAACCGTTATTAACCTTCAAACCGAAAACATTGTTGTAGTGTCTGAAGATGTAGATGTTTTAGTTCTATCGACTGCGCTCTCACCAACAGACCGAGAAATTTATTTTCGAAAACCACCCAAAGGCAAAATGCCGCAAAAAATGCACTCTTCCTAAGAGCTTAGAAAGTGTAAAGAACATATTCTGTTCTTACATGCTTTCACCGGCTGTGACACGACGTCAGCTTTTTTTCAACGTGGCAAAAATGTGTGCAAAGAATTTCGAAAAACGGCTGGACTTGCAAAATGCTGCGACAGTTTTCAAAAATGAATGCAAAGATGCTAATGACATTTTTAACGCTGGTGTTACATGCATTCTTGCTTTATACACTGCCCCCCAAAAAATTTAAGATTTAAATATATTAAGATTAACTCTTTTTTGAAAGCAACTGCTAAAAATACTTGCGTTTAACTACCGTCTTTGTCACCTACTGCAGATGCCGCTTTTTGACACTTCAAAAGAGTATATATGCAAATTCAAACATGGCTCGGAAAACAAATATCACCAGAAGAATGGGGTTGAAAATATGAATGCGGAATACTGATGCCGCAAACAATGACGCAGCTACCCGCTCCAGAAGCCTTATTAAAAATGATTTTTTGCACATGCAAAACAGGATGCAGAGCATCTTGTGGCTGCAGGAAAAGTGGATTAAATTGCACTGTAGCTTGCTTAGAAAGCAATGTTAACAGCTGTACTGATCCTTCACCTACAATCCACATCAATGAGATCGACGACGACAACAATAATGTAGAAATGTATATAGTTGATAATTTTTTTTTAACTCGTTATTTTTTGCTAAATATTAATAAATGGACATTAAAGTTACTATGCAAATATAATTTATTAGGTATAAAATTGAAACCTTAAGTGTAAACATTTTTTTTCCTCTTGTCCCTCTTGTTTTTCAGTAAATTGTTGTAATCAAGATCGGCCATTTTTTTTCTTTTAACTTTTTTATTTGAGCTTTTAACAATGCACGCGGACAGTTTTTATGAAGATTCATTGACTGGCCGTGGATTCCGAGATTTTACAATTTTTATGCCTTACGGCGCTCCACTAATATATATTTACATATAATACATTTACAAATACCTGTACACCTACATAGAGTGTCAAAATCATTGTTTTTCTTATTTCGCCGTAGTCGGTTAAAAAAAATAAATGTTTCTTTATATGTTTGTTCCCTATGTTCGCCTAAACTTCTACTACTAATGCCTTCTCCATCATTACCAATTATAAGTACCCACACACAAATTCATGAGCCGAACATAAAGTCCAGCACATCAGAATTAGGCGGCGTGCAAAACTAACCAATGTATCAAAGTCAAATGAACAGTCTTCTTTTCAAGATCAATGTATCTTATGTCGCGATCCCTTACATGTGTGCGTATTATCATGGCCGTGGTCATGGGCGGGTGACGCGGCGAACAGCAGATCGGCCTCCGGGAACAGCTCGGATGCGGAAGGTGAATCCACACCCAAGTCTTCACACTCTTCAGATAGGGACTTCTACAATATAAAAAATTGAATATATAATAACCCATATGCCAAGAAATTAAGTGGTTTACTTCTACAAAATAGATTTAAACGAATTAAAAATAATAATAGAAATCCAAATACAAATGACATAATCAACACTAATACTTGCATATTGATATAAAATTTACAAATTGAGACAACACTAAAAGAAATTTTTAATGCTAATGTTAACATTAAAAATGTTTTATAGAACCCAAAAATAATATTTCAACTTGTTCAGAATACATTACATTTTTTTATTTATTTTATAAATATATGCCTATTTCTCAAAAGAATAGGCAGATACCGAACACCTCCATATGTTTTATACATATAATAATCACTTGCCACACCTATTAGTTGTTTCATGTAAGTTTGTCGGTTTCAGTTGCCCAAAATTTGCCCCTTGTTTAATATAACACTAATTTACTCTGCATAAGACTTCCTAGGAGATACTTGTCGAGACACATTTGCTCTATAGACTTATTTTGTCAGTCTATAGTCATCCACCCTTTCCATATGGCCAAATCACTGCAACACATCCTTTTCTACTCCAGTCACTATATTTTCTTTCAAAACACATTGCTCTATTACATCACTGTTCCTACATCTATCCTTCAAAGACACTCCGCACATACTATGCAGAGATCACACCTCCACCATATTGATTCTATTTTCATGTGTTTTTCCGCTATACACAAATTCCACTACCATGCATATATATGTTTAGGGACAATAACTCCATTATGGATACCCAAATGAGCGCGTCGTGAGACATTTTTACCACCCATAACAACAAGGTCTCATTCACTTTATTTCCCACATTTACTCCTCCCGTTATTTCTATTGAATTTACCACAATTTACAAACATTCTACCCAAGTAAACAACTTTTTCAGATGTTCAACTCACTGGCTCTTAAACACATTAATTCATGCTCTCGCTTCTTTGATAAACCTCGACATTAGTCTTGTTGACATTTCCTTTCATACTTATTTTCTTAACAGAATCAGGCTCCTGACTCTCCATATGCTGGCGGTGCGAGGATTACCCTGTTTTGAGGATACAAGGATTACATAAATGATCTACATTGACAAAATTCACTAATTAATTTTGCCTAAAAACTCAGTAATTTAATAAAAAATACTTATTTAATTTATAATCATCAATCTCAATTTCTTGATTGTGTAATATCATTACTAATTGTGAAGTTGATTAATGAGTACAATTAATAAAATTATCTTTACATCAAATCTAAGAAATTTCATTAAATGTTGATTCATTTTCAAGCTTAAAATTTAAAATAAATAATGTATCTTATAAACTACAACAAAATGGTAAATTATAATTCATAATGTTTCTTAAATCAATAAGAGTTTCTTGGGCAACAATAAAAAATTGGAATCTCATAAAATGGTTTAACCAAGACATGCAAATTAAGCTATGACTGATATGTGCTTTTAAAAACACTATTTACTCCTACAAATATTTTCAAATTAGATCATATTCATCAGGGCAGTAAGCAAAATTGTCTATTGTGTATTGGTTAAGTAGGTGAGAAGTTCTTACCTACTTTAAATATTATATGCCCATGAAATCAAATATTTAATAAAATATTTAGTTAACCTAGGAGTGACACATCATTTAGTGTCTTTTTTTATTAACTTATATAATTTATTTCTAAAAAGATGAAATAAATTCCAAGAAAATGTATAATGTGACTCTAAATAAGGTCTGATCAAATGATCTTTACGATAATTAAAATAAATGACACCATTATCGAGAGGGACAAATATAGCCCGGCAGGCTATTAATATAGGTACAATACTTAAGCAATGTCGCTTATTATGTTCCGGGTATGACAATCTCCTGCGAATCATCTCGAGGTGTCCATGACAGCCGGACCATTCGCATAAATATCGAGCATTAGGCATAATACTGCAGAGGGAAAATAGAATGAGTTCCTGTAGCCTATAGATAATATCACTAACTATTACGGTATATACACCATTTTCTTATTGTTGTTGAATCTAGTTTTAATTATCCTACAACGGTATAGCTAACCATAATTTGTGTTCTTCATTAGACATTTATCATGTTTCTATACAAATTATTCATGTATATTAAAAAAAATCTTTTATCCCAAAATGACGCGCTTGGACCTCAACTGGGTCAGAGGCTGCCGCCTTCGATTTAAGAACTTATTGTTCAATTTGCCCATGGTCAGGATCGAATCTATTATTAAGTTGTCTCATAAATAATATTGGTTTTCAATGTTCATTTTGTTAATTAAATATTCATGCAAAAAGTCAAACTTAATTAATACAATAAAATAATATATTAATATAAAATAATAAATAAAAATAGTTTTAATAAACTATAGCTATTCATATTCTATGATTTGATTCAACATTCAGCAAGCTCTCAGAGCTTTGTAGAATCATTCCTTGGGCTTAGATGCACAGAATTGCTGCACTGCATTTTCAACATCTCCTTTTGACCCATTTTTTCTTCCCACAAAAGTATTTCGCTATGGTTCTGAAAAGTAGTAATCTGACGGTGCAAGGTCTGGAATATATGCTGAATGTAGTAGGAATTTGATACCACCAGTTTTTTGATCTTATCCCGCTTAACTTTCGCAGTATGTGGTCCAGTATTATCATGTAGGGGTACCCACATTCTTCAGTTTACCAAACCTGGATGTTTCTACAACAAAATCTCATACATTCCTGTCAGCTGTTCATTATACATCTCAGCAGTGGTCGTTCGACCATCTGGAATTATTTCAAAATACACTAAAATTTGATAATTCCACCAGTCATGTAACAAGAGTTTCAGCTCAAATCGACTTCTCTTCATGAAGAGTTAAGGTCATTATTGTCCTTTGTCTAACCACTGATTTACCATATTTGGATTGTTTAGTTAAATCAAATTTCATCACAAGTAACAATGCATTTAATAAAATGATTATCTTTCAGCAGGGCAAGGAGCTGTTTACACATTTCTACTCGATGTTTCTTTCTAATCTTGTTTAGTTTGTGGGGCACTATTTGACAATGTTTATAGATCTTACATAATGATTTTAAGTGGTGATCTATCATGTCTTTAAAAGGCTCAAAGGAGTCTGAGAATCGAAGAGTGTTGGTGGTAGGTTGATTTTATATTGCTTCCTTTCTAGCCTCAATGATCCATACAGGTCGGCGACCAGAGCGCGAATGATCTACCGGTGTCAAATCTCCATCATTAAAACAAATAAGCCGACATTGTGCTGTTTACTCATCGACTGCACCTTTTTATTCAATTTCACACATTTTTCTTGCTGCTTCGGCTACTTTAAACTTGTATAATATATGAATTTCTTATTGATCATACTCCATACATTTTATCATGAAACGATTAATATAGACATCATTAAAAGAAAGTACACAGTTGTACACATCAGAGAAGTAGAGACTTGTTATAACAAGTTATGACATGTACAAAAGGAAACATGAATTTTAGTTATTTCAACATTACTTATGAAGACACCCTCAGTATCTCCCAGTTCGAAGAGGGCAATGCATTTAACCTTTGAGCTACCACCGATTGTTCATATTCACCCTAAGTCTTTGTTAAAATAAATAGCAAATGACCTGTAGCCGCAGTTCGTGTTCGAGCATCGCGTACTTGTGCCTGAGCGCCGCGGCCGACGCGTGGCCCGCCCTCGCCAGCGTCCCACCGCCCACTTCCCCACCCCCCGAATGGCCGCTCGGGTCCTTCTTGTTCACCACCTAATTGATATACATGAAAATTATAAATTACATTCCACTAGTAACATTTATAAGAATAAAGGAGATGTTTCATATCCGGTCTGCATTTGGTACATATCTAACAAAATCGTATAAAAATCTATAACATCATTGAAAAAATTATAAAATTGTAATTTTTGTATTGTATAAAAGCATTTAATAATATGTCGATTCCGGAAGTTGCTAAATATCAATCCTAAATTAAATGTAACATTAATAGACAATTAATGAAATAATATTGAAAAAACTTTTATCTTCCCAAATTAGTTTATAAGTTAATAACACATAAATACTTATAAACACAGCTTTTTATATATAAGGGATATAATAAGATTTTCGAAAATTCCTTAAAACTTCAATGTTTCAATCGAAATAGTCTATATTCACGGGCGCGCATATCCGGCGTCAGAAAGGGATGCAGTCATAGAAAAAAAAGAATGCAATGCTATCTTCTTTTTCGCTCATATGAGTCTATCGCTCTCTGTCCGTCATACATGCTCATCCATGAATATTGTTTTTGATGGCATCTTTATTTTTTAAATTAAGTATTACCTATAATTGTGTTCAATAAGTTTGTACTTTGTTACTAAATCAAAATACGCTAAAATGATAGTCCAAAACACTATAGCTTATTATTAATGGCGTTTTTAGTATTAGTTATGTTACAAGGTGCAGGTCGGAACTCCATACATTCGTGAAACGTTTCCTTTAGTGTGATATTTATGTATACAACAATAAACATAATTATAAAAATGCATAACATATTATGAAATAAAAAAAATATAAATAATACAATAATTGCTATATTTAAGACTCATTGCCTATGAAACAATGTTATATAAATTAAGTCTCCACTGAGGATTATCAGCAATTATTCTAACAGCCATTCCTTATACCTATATATAATTTTGCTTTATATTGACACACAAATTATATATTTGTGCAATCTGGATAGCTTTTGTCTTCCCAATAGTTTACCGACAGATATATGTAGTTTCATATTGATGACATCTATCCATTGATGAGAAGACTGATAGCATACCAGAAATAGTGTCATTTTTGACAGCTATCAAGTTATTGATAGTAAGGAGTATCTTTCATTCATCAAGTTATGCCGATTTCTTTGTCAGTTACATTTTGTCTATAAATTTGTTTACGCACTCTCAATTAAATATTGTTGTAACAGTACGTCGAGTGATTTACTTTCACTAACTGCAGCAATTATCAAACTGAAACACTAATTCAGATGACAAATAAGAGACAGCCAAGGGCTAATATTTTAAACAATTGTGAATTTACATATAGGTCCAAATTATGGAGTGTCAGATATAAACTGCTTTTGAAAGCATATCTCTGCAGATTGTTTATTTTTTTTAATTTTTACAGTATTCCTGGATTTTTTAGAGTTCTATTGGAATTGTTGGACAATATGATAAATTATTGATGAAACTCGTTATTATTTTTACTTCAATATAAGATGTTCCAATGAATCAATACAAATCATATACTGTATCATACATTATACAAAATCATACAAATGATGTGGCAGGGTCAACTCCAAAATTGACACGTACAGATGAAAGACTCATTATTACAGTACAATGCATGAAACTCTTCCGCTCTGAATTGCATGTGAATGATGTACTGCACAGGTACAACGCCCTCCAGACCGTATTTCTTCTCCCCCACGTTCCTATTTTACGCCACTGCGACGCTTTCATGACTAACTTCACGGCGACAGTCTCGTGCGTTGTACAATACACTGCTATTTTGAAAACATAGGTTCGACCTTTCCTCGCTCTTTCTCTAGATAGCTCTAGATAGACTGGAGATTTCAGAATGCAATCCTGTTAAAAGCGCACGTTTCAAGTGATATTTCTTAAAATTTGTCGATATTCATTATATATTAATTTCTATTATCATTTCTATTACTTTTCGTTTACTCGATAAAAATTAAATTTACAATGTTTTCTGTAGCAGTGAAACACTATTTTAGTGGGTATTTCATTAAGACCATTAAGAATCAGTTATATTTATTTTTAAAAATTTTCTGTAACAACTTATACTAAATACAGTAAAATCAAAATTACTTCATTTATTAATGAACAACATACACAATAACAAAAAAAAAATCTTAAGAGAAAATACTACATATTAGAATTAAATCTAACACTATATCTACTGCTTAACTACGGAAACATATTTAGGAGACAAAATATAGAAAATAGAATAATGCAACTGAGCGAGGCTTTGATCAAAGAATGGTTTCACATCGAAGCAGATTTAAGTTTCATACACAATTATTGTTTACTGTTTTTTTATAGCACTATTAAACTTACTTTGTAACAATGTCCATTTATTACATAAAAGTATTACCATGCACATTCATATCACATTCTAACTTAAAGAAGGGAAACATGCGAAATTATTAAACAGCATGTCGGTCTAAAATGAATTTCAGTATTAAAATTTGTATATATGAAACATGTAGTTTTATTTTTTACACATGAAATCGTAAATATGGTTCGACTAATAACGAAAAATACGATCTATAGTTAAAAAAATAGTCTCCCCACACAACGATCCAAGACATTATGATTTCTAAAGGTAAGGCGTCAAAATCAAAATGAAGGCGAAGGCGTAGAAATCAACTACCCGTCTAGACTTTACACAACACAGCTTGTGCAAAGTAAGAATGCGGCTTTAACGAAACAACGGAGAGTGGCGTGCACAATGTTGCCGCGGTGACGCTCCCCGACGCGCACGCAGCGGACATTATCGGTGGTAGTTTACCATTAACAAGAACGTTAACTTAGATTACATGTCATATTTTATTTATCCGCTGCGATAGCGCGAGGGAATGTCCTGGGGGGCGGGGCGGGGCGGGGCGAGGGTCGGGAGTCCACCTGTGGGTAGCCTTTGTCGTGGCAGTCGTGCGCAGCGTCTATACCGTACGCGTGGCCGACTCGCGGTGGTGAAACCGCGCCATGTGCCTCCACTATATAGGATTTTTTCGCATCGCTTACGTCGAACATCTTATCGAATATCCTCTGAGCTTCCATATCGGGACTGTACCGATCCGGTAACGAATCCTGAAGTTTCAAAATATGCTATGACACAGATAACTGGGTAACAATGTTATGGACTTTATATGTGGTATAATTATATTATGCTTGTAAATGAGCAATACTCACGAGTACGGGTCGATCCATGCCGGTACGATGCGCGGGCTCGTCGTAAGTGTAATCGTGCGGGTCGGGCGCGGACGGCAACCGCCAAGCGTCTGCGCCCTCGGGACTGGCTCCGGACACGTTTTTGGCATCGACGTGCCGATCGCGCTCTTGCCAAGAGTCGGTCGGCTGGCCAGTATCTTGCGATTCGGGAGGAGTCGGTGCGGAAGCAGAGGAGGGCGACGTGGCCGGCTCGTTGGCTTGTGTGGGTTGCGATGGTACGGCGGCAGCTAAATTGAATGCTTGTAAATTGTGCAGCGCCGTAGTAGGTAGACGCACATGACGTACGCCTGGTCTCGTCAGTACCGGTTTGAGTCCGGTCGGGCCGATAAGCCGTTGCAATAACAATGCGTTCGCTGCCCCGCTTTCGGCTCCTGCCCCGGTAGCGCCTACAGTCAACAGTTTAGGACCGCGATTTGTTACGATAGCGATCTGTTGTCCACCTTTAACCATGGACACGGGCAGAATATAATTGGCAGGCATAAGTACAGCCGTTGCAGGTTTTCCGGCGGCGCCGCGAGCAACTGCGATTGTCTGTCCGTCAGCGACGATCACATTTCTTTGCGGCTGAGGGCGCGCTTGCGGTGCGGGTGTAGCGGGTGCACTTTCTTGTTCGAACGGCAATTTCCGAGCAACTTTACGTGGGCTATCTTGAGGCGAAAGTGTGTCAGCGCCGCAGTTCTCATTGCAATCACCCTGTGACGTACCGCAACTACTGTCTTCAGAACCCATAGTACGGCCAGGATCTTCGCTAGTCACGGGACTAGAATCACGTCCGTTACCGCCTGGCCGTCGAGATCCACTAGAACTTTTTTTGCGTTTTGATGATCCAGACGGATTGGAGGGTGGATTAGATCTCCTACGTGGAGCCGGTTTATCTTTGTCCGGCGAATTTTCAACTTGTTCTTTGTATTCGGCTAAAATGTATAAAATCCTTTGCGTAGTCTGCTCATCTTCGAGTGGTTTTTGCGCTGATGTTTTCGGTGGCACGGGGGCAACTTTCATAGAATTTGGTGGAGTCGATGACGGTTTTGAAGGTCTCGATTTGACAGATTTCGAATTTATTTTAGCTGGTTTATGTTGTATTTCAACAGGCGAATCGGGGACATTTTGTGCTATCTGTGGTGATGGAGAATCAGCGATACCTGTTGAATCAGGCGATCTTACGTAAGCAACCGTAGTAGGCGTTGTAATCGCAGGTTTTCTAGTTACATAAGTAACATTTAATGCTTGAGCTCCACCAATCGAATATAGAACTTGCTGTGGGTGTTCCGGGGTTACAGCCGTAGGTGTTGAACTATCGGTGGTGTCATCAGATGGGCTTGTGTGTAATTTGGTAAATGTGTTTATGCCACTACCAGGATGCACTGTGCTTCTTTCTTTAACTTGTTCTAAAACCATATCGAATTCTCGAAGTTGCTCTAAGGTAGAGGAGCTGAGTTGGGATTCAGTTTGATTATCTGTAGGAACTTTTATTTGTCGGGTCACTTGGGATTGTGGGAGTCTTATGGTTTGCTGTCCAAGCGGTGGTGCAGCCGTTAGCACTAATTGTTGGTAAACAGGCTGGTTAGCTCCACCTATAACGTTTCTCTGTATCTGAAACAATGACGGTCGCACCATTCTAGCTCCAGGCACTTGCGGAGTTTTGCTCAACATAGGTAATTTTATTCTCATTTGTGTCAAAACAGGTTGTGGTTGCGATGAGCTACCATCATTATTAATATTGCTATGCTGTCCATTATCTTCTGAAGCACTTTCTTCGTTGGATGTTTGAGATTGGGGAACAATTTTAATAATAGATGGTTCGATTTCTCCTTGACTGACAAATTTTACATCAGACGATTGTTTTTGGGTAGTTTCATCGATAAGCTCAGTACTAGGAACCGTTATAAGATTTATTGTTTGACCACCTCCAATATTAACTGGTATTTGCCTAGTGTAAATGACACCGCCATGCATTGTCTGAATATTCATCGGGGAAATAGTCTGTTTGATCTGTTGGACAATATTAGGTTGCGGTTGTGAAGTTTGAGCTGGTGACTTTCTAAGAAGCAGAGGTGGACTACTTATTTGTCCAATGTGATCTAAATTGATAGGAGTTTCAGTGCAATCTGTTGCTTCGGTTGTATTATTTACCGCAGGAATATGTGGACTATTTCCAGCGATTTCATTTTGTTTCGGTAGAGTAACGCCGTCTTGAAATACTGGTTTACCAAAAGCTTGATTAAATTTCGGTAAGCTTGTAGATTTTTCTGCAAGTACTACTGATTGCTTTGTTGAGCTGTTCTGAATAAATTTTGCATAATTTTCTTCATACACTGACCGAGACTTTATCTCTTGTTGTGTTGTCACTGTATCTTTCGGCGGTAAAGAATTAACAATGGGATTTGTGGGACTTTCCGCTTGTGTATCAGCCTGCTTGGGTGTTACAGTTTGAACAGGTGGCCTTTCTATAGGTTGTAATCTTAGCACCATACTTCTTTGATGTGGAGCATTTAATTGAATTGCTTTGCCATCTGCAGACTTGCAAACAAATTGAACCATTTTCTGTTCATTTCCACCCTGAACATTAGCTATATTAGTTAAAAGATTAACTCTTTTGAGAAGTTGTCCTGTATTATTATTTTTTTGATTATTTCCTGTGTTGACAATATGTAAAAGTTGACTTCCACCTGGGGGTAAACTAGTATCTACTAAAGATAAACCACTAAACGAGTTAGGAGGTGCAGCTTGAGCACCATTTGAGGACGTACCGCCGGTTGCGTTTTTGTTCTGAACTATATGTAAAACTTGCGTCGCATTAGAGGAACTTATCACAGATTGCTGGCTATTATCCAGTAATGTTATTTGATTTCCACTTGAATTTTTGCCTTGGACTATGTGAAGTACTTGTGGTGTGGGCTGTGCGTTTTCAGTATTAGATGTTTGATTTAATGGTGGCGGTAAAATTTGAGCAAGTGCTTGCTGTATGGCCATAGCATTAATTGAAGTCGTCTTAGAATAGCTGTTCGTAGCAGTCTGAGCTGTGCTAACTGTCGCAGGTCGAATAATTTTTTGAGAAAGGATATTGACTAATGTATGTGCTCTCGTATTAGTAGTAGCGATGCCAGCAGCATTCATGGCATTTGCTATTTGATCATTTTTCTCAAGTGATCCATTTTCTTGTTTTTGCTGTATAAACTGTTCAGAAATGTTATGCTGAGCAGATGCATTAAATACAAGTTGTACAGATGGTTCAGATGTTAAAACAGAGGTATTATCATATCGATAATCAACATTATTATTATGTACTGTTTGTGCCGCATCGATTGTCGGATCCACATTGTTTTCATTACAATGGTTCTGAGAAACTTGTTCTACATTTTCACTTTCCTCAGTTTTGTTATTTATTTCTATATGAACATTTTGTAATGGTTGCATGTTAGAGTTTTGAGAGACGGAAACACCTATAGTTTGGTCTGCATTATCATCTATATCTTGTACTATAGGCATACTTAAATCCGCCGTGGTGAGCTCTGTGTATTCATTAGTTTTTGCACTATTAGTTTGTGCATTATCATTCATACCGCTGTGGGGACTATTTTCTACAGAGCACTGTGACGGACTTGCATCAGTAACTTGACTCACACGCGAATCACAACTGACGGGATTTTGTGCAGCTGCGCTAACTGGCAACTGACCAACTTGAACTACCTGCACAATTTGTTCAGTAATATGCGGGCGGATGAATTCGGTGCCATACAGTCCAGGTACATTGGTTAACATTCTACATAATTTTTCTGAAGAACTGACCTGTTTAGTGACAACTCTATTGTTATTAAAAAAGTTCTCGTTTATCTTCATGTTCTCAAAAAATTTTTTGACAACAAGTCTTAAATACATAAATTTATCATCATTGACAATACTTTTATCTGTATTTAGAATTGTATTAGTTATGTTCTTATTATTTTCACAATCTTCTGATGGAGGACACGGCTGAGAACGTTTTACGTCCGACAGAGTCGCAGCCGACCGCTTTGTGGTATTTATTATACTTTTTGAATTTAGAATAACTCTGCCGGACTCCTCACCAAAACCCATATTCATAATATGCTCGTTTGATTCAAATAATGGAACATCTTTTTCTAATTGTTCCACAGACATTTCATCTGCAAGCGATATGGCGGGTAGAGAATCTTGTTCATATTTATCATACTCGGTGAAAAGCAAAGATCCTTCATTTTCATTTTGAGAGAATGATGAACAATTTGGGTTCCAATTTGAAGTTAATGGCCAATTTTGAATTTTTAAATCTTCAATTTCACAATAACCTCTGCCAAAGAATTGATAATATGAAAATTTCAATGAACTGCTATAATTGCTTAGATTGTTGAACTGCTTCTTATATGATGTTGATTGAATAGAAGATTTTGAAAATTTTGGTACATCAATATTTTTCCCTTTTCTAAATTTTTTGAAGTTAGTTCCAATTAGCCTTGTTTCATTTTTGCGTTTCAAACTATTGGTGGAATATGTCTTACATGGTGGAATAACATCCAACAATTCACTATTTAATTCCATACCATGTACTACTCCAGTAGAGTTAAAATTATTATTCGGCATTTCGCTAACATTTTCACGCTGTTCTTTAACATTTCCGATGACAGTAACATTTTCTTGATTGTTTTCAAGACACATTAAGTCCTTATTAAAGCTCGTGTCGGCTTGTAAATTAAATGGATCTACATCGTTTCCAAGAAGTTCTAAGGCTCTATCATTACTTTGTTGTTCCTCTCCTTTAAAAGTCTTATTTGAGTGAATACTTTCTGAAAAGTTGTCATATTTAATTTTTGAAACATTTTTTTCCTTTTCAACAAGTTCCACAGGTGTCTTCTTACTCGGTAACATATCAATATGTGGCAACTTTAAATAAAGCGAAATAGTATCTTTCGCGTTTTCGTCTCCGGCTTCTATTTTAACTTTTTCTGGTAGCTCCTCATTTGCCAACAAATTTTTGTTTAAATCTTCGTGATTTATACATTCTGCAGTTTCTTCAAGGTTTTTAGTAAGACAATGTGCTTTTTCAGATATAATGAATTTATTTTGAAATTCAGGTGTACCATCAAAAGTATCTAAAAGTTCTTTAGATGTAGATTTTATCTGAGATCCAGTTTCGGTATTTAAAATATTATGCTTTTTATTGTCTTCTTCATGATCAATAGGTGTAACATATTTCTCTTTAAATAAAATTTGACTTTTGTTTTTTTCTGGTACCATAACACTATTATTTATATTTGTTTGATTTAACGCCTTCGGAGATAATACTGGCAAGGCTAATTCTTTTGATTTAGAATCACTATTATGAAGGTAATTGTAACTTTCGGAGGATGTTAAATTAGACTGCCTTAATGCCTTTTCTGTCCACTCAATATTAACATTAGAATTTTCCGCATCATTAGACAATGTCGTTTCACTTGGACTTGTCATAATATGTTGGTCATTTTCAGAGACGGGACTGCACGCTAAAAATGTCGATATGATTTCATCTTCATAATCATCAATTTGAATGGTAATTACGTCATAGCAAGAATATACTTCTTCCTCAGATTTTTCGTGACTATTCACATTTGCATATGTCGTATCTATAGTAACAGTATCAAGTTCCTCACACTCATCCTGCAGATCGATATTATTGCTATCGTTTTGTTCACATTTAGATAGAATCGTTTGTGATAATGTCGAATTTGATAGTTTTGTCACGTATTCATGATCAGGATATTTCAAATAGCTGTCTTTCAGTATATTTTCCGATCTACAGAACTTCATTTTATTTGGGGTTATCAATACATCAAATGGTGAACTCAAAGCATCTGAGTTTTCACTGTTGGTTTCTTGTACATCTGTTTCAATTATTGTTAAATCTGAATTATTCTGCAAAACTGGCTCATTCTTAGCGTAAAATTGGTATTCGGAAGTTTTTATGATGTTTAAAGAAGTCGACGATGCACGGATGTCTTCATTATCCATATCATTTGATCGTAAACAATCTTGCCTTCCAGTTTCAGTGTGGGATTTTGTTGTTATTACAACTGTTTCTATAATATCCGGTGAAGTTTTTATTTCATCAGATGTCAATTTGTTTTCATCTAAGTTATATATTGCACCTTTCATATTGTCCTGTGAATTATCATTACAAACAAAATTCAAGATAGTAGCCTGCATTGATTCCAATTCCATCGAGTTCTTAACTCTGTCATTATAATCACAATTGAGATCGTTTATTTTTTCTTGAAGTTCATTTTCATTCTCTTTAATGTTGGCATTTTTGATAGAATCAGTATCATCTCCATTATGAACATTAAACACTACTGCTTCTGTGCAACAACTTTGTGTGGCAGCTAAATCTTTAGTATTGCTTTTACAAATATTGATTGATTTAATTAGTACATCTTTTTGGAACCCATTGACATGTAAATTCTTATTGTCAATTTCATTGTTAATTGGTGATCCACTATTGATATTAAGATCGTTTTCTGTTACAAGGTTGATACCATTTACTATCAGAACACCTTCACGAGACAGATCACAATCAGTTCTTACTAATTTAGAATTTAATGATAATTTAGGTAACTTCTTTGTATGAATATTTATTTCGACATCTGCTCGTTTTCTTTTTAAACTTATATTATGTAAATTAGATTTAAGGACCTCAGCACTGTTCAAACTAGTCAATTTACTTACGAAGTCACAATCATTCATAACCTTCAAAACTATAGCCAGTAGACTAGAAACTTGTGTTTGTACTTTAGATTTACTTTCATTTCCAACTAACCAAGTTTTTTCATACATGCAACTGTTTTCTGGTAATTTACTTAACAAACTTGTATCACAAATATCACTGTCTACATTAAGTAGTTCTGAAAAATTGTCATTGACATTAATATCCTTTTTTATACTACCAATTGTAAAACAATTTTCATTTTCAGTATCTCGATTGGCTGAAAATATATTAATTTCATTTTTTGTTAATAAATCATTATTAACATTGATAGGTTTTAATAAACTCTTTTTTACTGTAATTTCATTGGAAATATTCATATTACTTGAAGTCATTTGGTTGTTTTCAATATCCAAAATATCTTTAGTTGCCACTATGTCATGAAATACTGGAGCCAATGCATTTGAATGTGGACATATATGATGAAATAGAAATTTTTTAAATAGTAAATTATATTTTCTTTTAGTAAAACACCATTCAGCTTTACATTGAATTTGACAAGACGTTTCAAGTTGAAGTTCAACATTGGAATTAATACCAGTTACAGAGTTTTCATTTTCTTCATGGTCTACTTTACAGTTGTATGATGCTAATATTTCAAATACTTCCATTACTGGTGAAGTACATTTATATGCTAGTTGAGTACTAAATGAACTATTGGTAGTAACTTTCTTTTGAGATATATTTTGTTCTCCATCCAAACATTCAGCAGTTTGATATTTTATGATCATATTCTTGATATTAGATTTCATATCACTATCAACCTTCATGACATTATTTTGATTTTCCTCCCAGTGGTTACATTTTTCTAACTTAACATAACATTTTCTCTTATTGGTGTTTTGTATTTTATGTAAAATTTCATCACACTTCAGAATTTTGACACTACATGGTTTGATGTTAAGATTATTATAATTGTGCGATTTGTTTGTAATGGGATTATGAGGTTCTACAATTTCAGGTTGACTATTATATTTTGGAGAATTTTCGTTTGGGTAATTTAATTCTTCATCAGGTCTATTATGGGATTTATTGTCTGTTTCTATTTCTTGAATTTGTTTTGATTCATGGATGTTATCTAGAGAATCACTCTTATGGGTAGTAGTTGACTGTTCTTCGGAAATTGCTAAAGGATTTTCGTTTATATTCACAAAGATATCCTTTTCGAAAGTGTGGATTACTTTTTCTACGGTCTCTACTGCTTGTAATTTTGCCTCATTACAGTCACTGATAACAATACCACTTACATCTCGATCACAAGTAGTGCGCAAAGCATCAAAGTTTTCAAATAAGGAGGTCCCTTTGTTGTTATTAGGTAATATTTCTATATTAGTAGTTTTCGAAAGTGCATCATCTTTTATGCTTTCATTTCTTGCAAGTGTATTTATTGGTTTACTATTAGAATCTTTATTGTTAAAGTTGATATTTTCCTCATCGTCACTGGAAACAGTCAAGTCTAAAATATCTGGATCGACTACCTTTTCTTTAGAATTTATATTTGTGTTTGATAAACAAGGAGAAGATGAAGCAAAGTCTATGCGTTCAAGACGTACTAAGCTTTTTTTGATTGAATTTATTTTGGTGCATTAATGAAACAGATTTTTTTACAGGTGAAACTTTATAAGATCCAAATTCAGTAACATAAGATTCACAGGTGTCTTGTTCGTCTTCGTCGTCACTGATAAGGTTAACAGTTTCAACATCCTCCGTAATAGGTAACTTGATTATATTGTCGTCAACCGATTTAACCGTAGCTTCCATATATTTAGAACCTCTACGTGTCCTGATTTTTTGGGATTGTTCTTATATTCAGTGTATATTTCTTATTATCTTTTATTTGATCACTTATCTTACGACGTAAATTAGGATTTGAAAGCAGCTCGTCGACATTAAAATCAGTATTACCTACCACTGTAGCCTTGAAAGTTCTACCATTGGACAAAACGATTCTTGCAGCGTTAGACGAGCTCTTTATTATTTTAATAGAATTCGATTCATGAGTACGTTTTGTTCGTACATTCTGAGCATCATTGATATTTGCCACAATCTTCCTTTTTCCAATGTTTTTATAATCACTCTGTCTCCCACGTTTTGGGTGTTTTTTGGAATTGATAGAACTAAAATTAAGCTTCTTGTTAAGAGAACTAGAAGAACTTCGAATTTTGTGTTTCAAATTCTTATTTAAAATTACCCTATTTGATGTACATAATGATATATTTTTCATATGTGTCTTTTTATGAATAGCAACTTGTTGGGTATGATGTGTGCTATTATTATCATCCTCGACAGAATATTTGAAAGGCAAAGTTTTATCAGTCCTAGAATCGATATTTACATTTCGGTTTACATGAAAGCCAGTTTCATGGACTTGGTTTATTTTCTTGCTTTCATTATTATTAGAACTATTAACTTCAAAAGGAAAATTTTCTGTAGAAGTGCTCAATGCATTTGTAGATTCACAGATCAAGTTCAAATCTCTGTCAGACATAGAATTAATGCTTTCACTATGGCTCTCACGATTGGGATTTTCGTTTAATTTGTCACTTTTTGCATTAATATTATCAATAGGCAAAGGATTATTGCCAAGCAAAATGTCTGGTGAAGACTTCGATTCATTTGACAATTTATAAGATTCATTTTTATCATTTTCCATATTCAATATTAGTGAATTAGAGAGATTTTTATCATAATTTTTGTCTTCGCCATTATTTCTAATTTTGACGCTCTTTACTTTTGTACGACGCTTTCTTTTCGTACAAGGTAAATCAGTATTTGTCAGAATAGGTTCGCTTGGACATAGTACTTTAGGAATCTTAGAACATTGAATTGCTTCTTCTATGTCAATAAATTCAAAATCGGTCATGGACTTCTTTGCAACATTTTCGTCCTTGACAGGTGAATGTTTATTTTCATCATTCACTCTTACAGAAATTTCTGGTAAATCGTTAGCATCTTCTGTTTTACCATCACTTGAATGACTCTCAGCATGAGTACACAAATTGCTGTTATTTTCAGTCACGCTAGTTTGTTGAGGTTTGTCAATTTTTGAAATATCTTCGTTTTTATAAACATATGGATGAACTTTTACAGTTGACAAATTGTTCTTCTTCGGTGTTCGTTTTAATTTTAGATTTTTATTAATACTTTTAGTTGGATTATCAATGTTCTCAACAGTGCAATGGCTTAATTCGTCTCCTGTTTTAAACATTTTGATGCGAACTTTAGCTATCTGGCTAGTGGATTTTAATGTAGCCTTCTTCAAATTTTTATCAACATTTTTCACGTTTATTTTATTCAAGGATCCTAGTAGTATTCTATTTTTCCCCCCAGATTGACTATAATTTTTTTCAACCACATTTTCATTTGTCGATACTTGCTCTGTAATACATGAAGAAGTACTATTTAACAAATTTTTTAATTCATTATATGAATCCATTGGAGTTTCTACTTCTTTGTTTGTTAGTGGACTTTTTATGTTTTCATAATGAGGAAATGTTTTATCATCTAATAAACTATTTGATGCAAAAAGTTCTTCATTTTTTGTAGTAGACGTAGATCCAGTTTCAGAAATTTTTGATTTTGAATTTGCCTTGATGATTACTTTAGTGTTGATATTTTCCGAGACTAGAGATTTTTGGCTATAAAAATCTTCAACTAAATTAATATTGTCATTTTTTCCAATGGCATAATATCTAAGTGGTATTGGTGGATAATGACATTTCTTATTTATTTCTCTATTCACAATGGACAATCGTTTGTTTTTCAGTCTTTCTTTGTCTATCAAAGTGTCTAGAAAAGTGTTTACGGTTTGATCGAGCTTGTTTGATATCACGCACAAAGCCCGACTAGTAGAGTATTGATTGTTTTTACTGTTCTCTATATCAGGGCATTCTTTTCTTTCTAACTGATTGATATTTTCAAGACTGTTTTGATGATTCTTTTTCTTGTCATCTTGTACTACCAGAGTCTCTGTTATTTGTTCATTTTCAAAGAATCCAACATGATGTTGTTCATGTTCTTTAGTATCTTTTGCTTTAAATTTATTTGACTCTATTTGAGAAATGTTTTCAACATTGCTTAAGTACTGTTTATCTATATTATTATCTACTAACTGATAACTATTTACCTTTGGTTCATCAATATTTATACTAGTTTGGCATTCTTTTCCTTTGTGTTTATTTATGTCCTGGATTTCTTTTACTTTTGATCGATGAATGTTATCATCATTACTATTTTGACATTCTTCTGATTTGGTAGATCTTACTATCAGAGGGCTCTTAATATTCGATATATGGGTATTCAATGGCATTTGTTTGGCATCTTGAATGTTCCCTGGATTAGTTTCCTTTAATTTTGATTCATAAGTGCTTTGAAGATGATTTGGTATTTCATTCATGTTAATGACTGTATGCAACTTTTTTATTTGTGAACTAGTATTTTGATATTCTTTCTCTTTGTCATTAGCTACCTCCTTCACATTTATTTTACAAGCATTATCAACATGGCATGTCTGATATTCTTTCTCTTTGTCACTATTCACTTTTATATTTGATTTACAAAAATTATCAGTGTGGCAAATCTGATATTGTTTCTCTTTATTATTAAAGGTTTTCTTTGTATTCAGTTTACAAATATTTTCAATTAGGCGAGTCTGATACTCTTCAGGTTTATTTTCATTTGTTATCACATATTTTTTTGTCTGGGGCTGAAAAATATTGAAGTTATTATGGCATTCTTTATGCTTGTTAACATTTAATGCCAGAGTTTTCATTAGTTTTTGTTCAAGTACACTTTCGCAATTGCCTGCCTGATACTTCTTTTGTATGGAGTCATCTATCACTTGATGAACATTAATTTTTGATGTACATATATTTTCACAGTTGTCTTTCTGAAATTCCACATGTTTGGAGTTATCAGATGAGTTGGTAGCCTTTAATTTTGATTGTTGTTCATTTTTACAATTACTGCTTTTGAAGTCCAAAATTTTGAAATTGTCTACAGATTGAACAGCTTTCACTTTTGATTCAGGACAACTTTTATGAGTGCTTATTTGGAATTCTTTTTCTCTGTAATCTACTTGGCCTGTTGTCTGTAGCTCCTCAATTTTTGATTGATCAGATTGATTTAATCCGTGACTGCTAGTTTGGTATTTCTTAAATTTCGATTCATTTGGCAGTTGCTTGTTTACAGTTGCTTGTAAGAATGCAGATTGGTGAATATTTTCATTACCAATTATTTGGTATTCCTTATGTTTGTAATTATCTTTTACTAGAGATGGATTTACATTTACCTGATCAATATTCTTATTAGTGCTAGTGTAGTGTTCTTTGGTTTTGTAATTACATATTTGTTGAGCCACCTTTAATTTGGGTTGATGAATATTTTGATGACTGTTAATTTGATATTTCTTGGATTTGTCAATTGTTTCAGACATTGTTAGTATTGACTGATCAATATGTTCATCACTTTTAGTCTGGTACTTTTTGTGTTTGCAATCATCAACAACTGAAAGCAACTTTGATTTGATTTCATATTTACTTTCATTGATGTTACTTTGGTTTCCCTTGTATTTGTAATTATCTACAGGCTCTTTTACTTTTGGCAAATGAGAATTTTGAAGATTGCCAGTTTGAAGTTTCATATGTTTGTTATCATCTATTGTGTGACACTTGTTTACATTCAAATGATTATTTTCATGACAAGTATGTAACAATGCAGTTCTATTTTCAGACTTTAAATCAATTTCTTTTGATGTTAAACTCTTTGTGGCATTAAGATTACTAGTATTTTGAATCAGTGGTGTAACTAATATATTTAATGGTACATTATGTACATTTGCAACAACTGAAAGCATATTTGAGGAACTTGGAGGAACTAAAGGAACTTGATAATTTAGATTTCCTGATGAGCTACACACTTGCCTTTTATTTATAATTTCATAGTCAGATGTTACAATATTCTTTGTGAATTTATTAACGCTATTCTCACTTTCTATGTCGGAACAATAAAGAATTTTGGGTTCAGTTATAACTTGTGAATTTAGTACGTATTGGTTATGCATTTGGTTATAATTTGTACTAATAATTTGTTTTTGAGCTTCAGCTGTTCTAAGAGGTAGACAAATATTTGCACTAGTTGTCTGAACCAAAATGAGAGAATCATCATTTTTCAGAACTTTATTCTTCAAATCATTGTTTGCATTTAAATCAATTTTGCGGCTTAAACTTTCGCTGCCCAATAGAGTATTATCATGTTTCGGTTTTTCTACGCTTGACGAAATGCCCACAGTTGCATTATCGACTGTGCGACATGGTGTCATTATTTTACTCAAAGATTTAGTTCCAACTTTGTCACAGTCACTTTGCTGCTGAATACATTTCATAACAGACACTTTAGAATTATGAGGCAAAGATTTGACCAAATTCAAACATGACTGAGGTTGTGTAATAGCAGATTTAGTAGAATCCATTTTTAACATGAATTTTCCTTGTTTTTTAAATTCTTTACTTTGAGATAAAGTACCTTTTTTCATCCGCGAATAGGATATGTACTTCAATGTTTTATCAGTATCATTAAAAGAACCTTTGTTATCTACCTTTAAAGTGTCATTTTGTTTTGAACGACTAAGTTCAGAACTTGAATTTGGATAGCTTTCTTCATCAGATGTTAGCTCATCAATTTCTCGCAATAAATCTTTATCAATCTCTTCATCGAGAAGGGGACCATCAACACCAGAAACAGGCGAAGAATAAGACACACTCGACGAATGTACAGAATGTACTTGTGATGTAGGTGGTATTTTACTTGATCGAGATACTGTGGTCTGCTTACTTTTCGTTAAAGTCAATTTATTTTCTAGCAGACGAGTATTGGTATTAGTTTTAATTATCCTTTGGTTTATTACGTCATCCTTATTCATTTTCTTTTTTGTTTTGTCTCTAATGTAATCTTTCCTCAATTTTAAATCAAGAGCATTCTCCCCCCTACTAGGTGTTTGATGGGATAGAAGCTCATTTAGCACACTTTCCCAATCTTGTTGAACTTCATAGATTTTAAAATCCTTTGAATTAGATTTGAGTTTGCATTCATTTCTAAATTGATCAATTGAAATTTGCTTTTTATGAGGTATATCACTTTCAGAAACAGAATCAACTGTGTCGTTTTTTACTTCTTGAACGTGCACTGTCTTTTTTGGAATCTGTATCGAATTTGAAATGTGACGAGGTTTACGAACAATTTTTGGTTTTGTATCACACTGGAGACTTTGTCCAATACTATCACCTGAATTAGATTGGCTGATATTAGACATGCGACATGAAACAGTTTTTTGATAATTATTCTGCACTATCGCACTTGGTCTATTTTGTATCAAGAGACTATTATTTATTGACTCTGTACCACCACTATTAAGGCCATAAAATGGATGTTGTATATTATGGTTTACTGCATTCAATTTCGCAACTGCAGAATTATCAGGCTTAGTTTTGATCGTATGTACAATATTGGCATTCAATTTATTTCTCTGCCATAATAATCTTTGAAGTTCTAACTGGTCGCTAATTGATAACGCCGATTGATGATGTGGTGAAGGGATCATTGTTTGAGTTAGTGCCATTGAGGTATCATATGCTGGAGACTGAACATGTATGTTCGAACTCTTTGCATTAATTTGTTTACTAGGAATTGGATTTGTATTTGAATTACTTAATAAAGTAGATAATATTGGAGTTACTTCTGAAGCAGTATCGCTTATTTTCGTCTTTTGTAACTGTTGTACATCAGCAGAGCCTTTGATAGGTGATTTCGGACTGTTACGCAATGACACTGTCAAGTGACCCCGCGTTTGCAAAGTTTTCAATTTTGAAAGTTTGTGTTCAACTGGACACTGTTCGACATTAAGTTTACTTTGTAGAACTGGTACTGGTGTATTTACAGTCGGCTGCTTTAATTTGCCTGAATCATTCTGTTTATTTTTATGCATGTAACACAATCTTGCAAATGTGTTAGGAGCATCATCGACTTTCTTTTGTGGAATTTTGGCACACTGAACTGTCTGAGCTGTATTTTGAAGGAGACCTGAAGATTTTTTTGTTCCACAAGTCCCTGCATTTATGGTTTCTTGTAGCTCTTTTACAAAATCTTGGATACTCTTTTGTTTTATAACATTGCCACTTAAATTATGCATATTGCCAGCTACTTTATTTGTTTGTTCTACATCAGAAATTACCTGTTGTCTCTTATCAAAATTGACTTGTTGAGTTTTATTAATTGATATTGCACCTTTTTGAATAGCATTAGCTAGAGTTATATCATATTTTGTACTTTTTCCTTTTGGTAAGCTGGTTTGACTTGTGATTTTCTCACTATTAACTTTTGGTAGGTTCTTAACAGAAGTAGATGGAGAACTTACAATTCTCGAAGAAAAAACATTTTTTTTTGAATCCTGTATGACAGGGTTCAACTGAAGTTGTGGATATAGTTTACTAAGATAAGTAGCATAATTATCTCTATCAATGGCTGTCACTGGCATGTGGGTGTGACTCTTGTCATCCTCTTCAGTCACCATTGGTACTACTGCTAAATTATCACTGCTCATAGCTAAAGGTTTAGGTTCTGCTTGGGTTTTATTTAAATTTTTATATACATTGTGAGGATCCAGTACTTTGACATTCATGGTCGTAGTTTTTCCAACACTGGTGTTCTTCTGCTTTCGGAATTCAATCAATCTTGCGACAGTACTTTTGACATCAGTTTTCATCGCGACAGTACATGGAATTTTAGATTCTCTTGGAGTGTCTATTAGAGTATTTACATGTACCATAAAAGGCTTCTTCTCTTTTTGTGTAACCAGATTAAGAATGGTTGGTTGTCTTTCATATGGTTTATGTTCTTTCACAGGACTCAAATCGGTGGGTTCCGACTGAGCATCAATTAAATTGGTCGACTGAGTGATGATAAGGGAGTTATTTGAATCTGATTTACTCAGAACATTGAGAGGAACATTGACAGGTTTTCCTTGACTAATGTTTACATTACTCTTTATAGAGAATGATCCATTTGTCATACTTAATTCATGACTATTAACAAGGGTCATTGTTGTTGGTTGACTCGTATATGAACTTGAGATCGAATTCTTTTCTGGTGAACATGTTTCATCTATTGAGAAAAATCCATCCAATAAAACATCTGAATCCATTGTTCCAGTAGTAGCAAGAGATGTTAATGACGATTTACCTTGGCTATCATAATCACTATCTGTAATATCTTTCTTTATTTCTTTTAACATGCGTTTCTGTTCCTTTTCAAGTCTTCTTCTTTCTTTTTTCTTACAAATCTTCTTTTTTATTTCTGTTTGACTAGGATCAGAAGATAAAGAACATACTTTCATTCCAATCAAACTTGATAAAGATGAACTAGCGGCAGTTTTATCTATATTATCAGCAGATTGTTCTTTCTTTTTGTGATGTCTCTTCTTGTCATCGCTTTTATTAGATGTTTTTTCTTTACTTAGAGATCTGTCTTTCCGCCTCTCTCTACTCCTTTCTTTACTTTTTCTTTTACTTTTGTGTGTAGACCTATCTTTTTGTGCCTGTTTATCTTTGCTTTGAGATCTTTCTTCCTTTTTAATTTCATTTCTTATTGTATCCTTACTTCTAGACCTTTCTTTCTTTTTAATCTCTGTATTTAAACTCAGAGGATCACGATCCTTATCTGGATAATCAAGTTTCTTCTTGTGAGTCTTTTTGCTACCTATATCATAATCATAGTACGAACTGGTAGAACAAACACTTTCATTACATTCTTCATCTGTTGAGGGAAATAGGAGAGCATGAGAATCCTCCCAAAGAGCCTCGGGAGAGTCTTGGAATTCCACTAAATGTTCATAACCTTTTTCGATGCCATAGTAAATGTCGTTTTCATCCTCATCTTCTTCAGGCAAGTGTTCCACTTCTGAAGGGTCAAGGTTGAGGTACTTAAGCTCAGTGACTAGAGATTTCGTTCCTCCACCTGTACGTTCCATGTATGTGCGACAATTCTCCAATAGTATATCTCTAAAAAGGGATAAATAAACATTTAGGTGACAAACTCTTGCTGCAATAAAATAACAATGTAAAACATGGTTGAGAGACTGTCCACTACTAACAATTATTTAATACCAACATCATTAAAACATCTCTTTTTAATTATTACTATATATTAATAGAATATAATCAATGCCCATACAACATAATATTCTTCTATTAGTATATATACATTATAAATAATTTTGTAACATTGAAAATATTAAATAATTATAAATTGTAACATACCAACTTAAAATTTTTGGCTCAAAATTATATAATATAATGTACAAATGACCTGTCCATGTCCCATGAAAGAGTTTTAACTCTGGGTCCACCGAGTAGTGACGCGAGGTCGCTGCACAGCTCGGGACCGAGCCCCAGCCCCTCGCCCTCCGAAAGCAACGTCGAGGAAAGCACGTTCGCTTGCCTTGTAGTCTGCTTAAGGTTTAGGGTTTCAGAAGTTTTCACGAAATTTGTCTTGGTTGAGCTATCATGAGCCCAGCTGCCATACACAGATTTTAATTCACCTTCTTTCGAATCATTCTCATGCTGGAAGTAGATGTTAAATTTATATAATCAGAAACTTATTAAAAGCAATGTCATAATATAAATGAAGCAATTTATTGAAACTACATGAAATCAAAATATCAATTCTCATCAACACAGGTCAGAGAAATATTAGTGCACTGGAGTATTGTCATCTACATAGCAGCAAATGTCACTAATTTTCAGGGTATTGATATGCAGTACGAACAAATTAGGAGACAGTATACAGCCTTGCGAGACATTAGCATTCACAGGCTTAGGATCTATACGTGTGACATCAATTGCGACCTTTGCTTTGCCCCATTTCCAATTGCCCATACTCCTAAATAATTCTCGATAATCCCATAAGAAGGAAGCTTTAAGTGCTTTTTTGCCAGACCTTATCAAAGGCCTTTGCTACATCTAAACTGACAGCGAGAGTCTCCCTCTAGCTCTCGATTGCCTCTGTCTAAGAGTCAATAAAGAAACAATATCACTAGCTGAGCGACCACTTCGAAAACTGTCCTGATGGCCATTATTCAATTGATTTTCCTCTAAGTAGCCCAGAAGCTAGCGGTTGATAAAGTGTTCCATTAATTTAGAGAACAAGATGGTATTTGCTATAGATCTGTAATTGAATGGATCTTTTAGGATAGGTAGATAGGATGATAGGATAGATAGATAGGATGTACTAAAAGGGTCTTCAAGGATCTAGAACTGTGCTGAAAGTATAGATGTCAAAATAGGCGCGGTAAATCCGGTGCCAACTCAAGATCACAATTTTAAACACAATTGGAGGTATTCCATCAAGACCACTTGACTTGTGAAGGTCAAGGGATAAAGTGCTCTACTTATGAACACTTTTGTAGAAACGATATCCCGCCATAGTTTCTGTATTAGACAATGGCCTGTGGTTCTGTGCCGCCATCATTTAGCAATGATTTGTTTTCGCTGTTTGAAATGATACTGAGTCACTATTCTCCTAGTAGTGCCGCATTTGTAATCTATAATTCATATAATTGAAGGCACAATTACATACGTTTGAAACTTCTAGTTTCTGTGTGACAGTTCGACCTAAGTTAGTGCGTAGAAATTTCCATAATTTTAATCATATTACTTATCACAATCTTTATATACATAAATGTTTTATGCTTTTATTACAAATTTATAACTTCTTGATTGATTGAAGTCATATATCTAAAATGTGTTTGTATTGTTGAAAGGATGGTATATCATTATGATAAAATCTGATCGGCGGTGTTGTAAAGTTGATAACAAAAATTTTTTATTAATCAAAATAATTTATGTCCACAATATGTATTACTTTAATGCTAAAAAAATAACAAAATGTACACCAGATAGGAAGTCATGTGGTTGAGTTAAAATAAAACTTATACATTATGTAAATGAACAGCACCACGTAACTCGTCTCCATAATAGAACATAATAATTAATTTCTATCATTAATTTTTAAAGAAGTACATAAAAAAAAGTAATCATGAAATAGAGCAAATAATTCAAGAAAACTGTGTCAAAAATGCCAAGGACTGCGCGCACGCTTTTGGCAACAGTGCATATTTAGTAAATTATAAATAGTAAAGTACAGTGGAATCTCAATAACTCGAATGTCAAGGGATATGCAAAAAAAATTCGATTTAACGAGTTTTCGACTTAACAAGAACTTCGAGTTACATATGACTGTGTCGACAAGGAACAAACATAATATTTACAGCTGTGTTACTTAGAAAGTTTCTTAATGTATTCATTTATTGCACGTGTACAAGACAAAAACAATAGATTAGAAGCCCCAAACCTGAACATTCATTTTGGAATTTATTGCTATTATTTCGGGGAATTCCAAGTAAGACGTCATTATATTTTACCAACTGCGACTTACGGAGTATCTTTTTTGAAATTCGAGTTATAGAGTATAAATATGTATTATCAATACTTCGTAGGGAAATAATATTTTGTTCGAGTTACAAAGTCTAAATAATTCGAGATACCATATATTTAGGGGGTTCAGCGGAAGGGAATGGCAATTTTTTTCGACTTACTGAGGATTTCAACTTAACGAGGTTCGAGTCATTGAGATTCCACTGTAAATAGTAAGAGTTGTATGCAAACCTTTGATGTAAAATCACAACAAAAATGTAAGTTAAGTACTAAGATTCATGTTATTTACCACCGGTGTCATATCCAACCTGAGTATACACTAACATCATATCAGAATAATCACTGGCACTAAATAAACTCATCATTTACGTTGCGTTGCAAATTTTTCGTAAGTAAAATGCGTATGCATGCGCCTTTTCGTCGTGTTGCATTCGCATTGAAGGCATGGGAGATTGGAAATCGGAAGGAAGTTAACGATAGAGAGAGCTACAGTAACGTCTTATAAAAAGCAAATTTATAAGATGTTATAAAGGTGCATTCATTAATTAACAAAAGTTATTTATTTTTCTGGATAAATTTTTGTTACTTTTATTATACTTATTGTAATTAAAATATGATACTCTATAACTATGTGGTGCTATTCATTTAGATTCTGTTTATCAGAACCAAAATAATGCATCTTCACAATAGTTACTAATAATTATTTACAATATATTTTTATAAATTGTTTAGACATTTTTAAACTGATTGGCTTAATGGTATAAATAAAAAGGAAAAAATCATATGCTTGTATATCAAACGTACTAACTGTATTAAATGAAACAGATTTCTTAAAAAAGGTACTCACAATTTTGATTCTCGGCAGGTCTGGTGCACCAACTAACTTGGAATACATCTCCTCAGAAGGGTGAACAGAAAACGCCGTCAGAAGACACTCTGCATGTATCCTGTCACTGGCTCTCAAAAAATCACCCAACTGGACGAACCATGTGCACAATGTCTTTTCCACAGTTCGAGCTTCTGATTCCTATTTTAAAAATCATTTCTATATCCATAGGTCAACGAAGTAAAATTTTAACTATCAACAGGAGTAATAACATTAATGACAATAATATAAACTCATGCCTATTTCCCAGAGGGGTAGACAGAGACTAATAGATTACCACATGGTACGATCTTTGCATATCTCTCCTGCCTCATTGACATTCATCAATCTTTTCATATAAGCTTGTCGGTTTAGGGGACTTAAAATTTGGCCCTTTTTTAATATGCCTTGGTGGCATATGGTATGCATGGGATTTTCTAGGGCCACCCTTGCCGACCTTTCCATCATATCGCTCTATAGATTTGTTTTATCAGTCTCCTTTCATTCATCCTTTCCAGATGGCCAAACCACCTAACATCACTCTTTCTACTCTAGTCAAACTTCTTTCTAACCACAACGCTCTCTAACATTGCTCTCTACATCTAACTTTCTGAGACACTCCACACATACTATGCAGCAATCCCATCTCCACTGCATTAATCCTACTTTCTGCTGCCATATATTTTGCCATACCCAGCTTTCACTACTATACATAAGCGTAAGGATTAGGACCCCATTATGGGTAACCAAGCGCGCGTGTCGTGAGACGCTTTTACTATTGATAATAGCGAGCAAGGCCCCATTCACTTTATTTCCCACATTCATTCTCATTTCAATATCACTGTCATGCTTACCATCATTTGTAAACAGACTACTCAGGTACACAAACTCTTCCACTTGTTCGACTTTTTCACCTTCTATATCGCAAATAGTTATGCTTGCGCCTCTTTCAAACATTACCTTAGTCTCACCGACATTTACTTTCATACCCATTTTCTTAACAGAATCATTCATTTTATTTATCATCTTCTGCAACCCGCACGCCGACGGCGTAAAAATTACTTGGTTGTCCGCGTACAGGAGGCATTTGACAGACAGCTCATCCATCCTTAGTCCACACTCATACTCTTTCAAATCACACAGACAACTATCCACGAATAGGTTAAATAGCCATGGTGAAGCTACACATCCCTGACTGCCACCCCTACAGATGTCAAACCAGTCAGTGTATGCCCCATTTATTCTGAGGCAAGCACTGGAGCCCTTTATAGGGATTGCAGTGCCTGTATCAATCTGCTACTCACACCATACATGGATAGGGTTCTCCATAGATCATTTCTTTTCACAAGTTTTTTCCAAATCTACAAAATACAGAAAACCTTTTTAATTGCTGGCGAAAAGCTCTTCTGAAATATTTCGAAAAGAAAAAATTTGATCCATACACCCCAGCCCTTATCGAAACCTCGCTTGTACATCCCAAATCTTGTTTTCAGTCTCATTCACACCTCTTTCGATAATGATTTTCGCATACAGTTTGCCAACGACGCTGAGGAAGCTTATAGGGTGGTGATTTGTGCAAACCTGCCGTGAGCCTTTCCCTTTATAAAGGGATACAATTCCTGTTTTACACGTCATTAGGTACCCTATGGCTTTTCCAGCATTTGTTAAAGAGCTGGTACAGCAAGCTAGCCACTATATCTCCACCAACCATCAGCATCTCTGACCAAAGTATCATATCCGGCAGCTTTTCCAACTTTCTACATTCTACATACATTTTAGTGCTTTCATAATTTCATCCATCGTAATTTCACTTTAATTTTGAATCATCTATAATATATTCAGTTGTAGGAACATTGTCATCTGCAACTGAATTCTTACATGCAAAAATGCTTTCGAAATAATTCTTCCAGAGTTCTTTCAAATTCTTTTTTTCATTCAGTCAAGGTCCATCATTGTCTATAATCACATGTATACAGGATGTCTCAGAATTATTCCAGGCCTTTTTCACCATATCCCAAAAAATTTTTGGATTACCCATAAATTATCCGAGACTTTCTTATCATAGAATTCTTTTATTTCATTCTTTCTTCTTTTCAGACATTCTTTAGCTCTTATTTTTGCATATTCATATGTACTTTCAGCATCTTTTAGTTTATTTTTCAAAATATCCTTTCTTTGCACTGTCTAGTTGGTCTATGCAGACAGTAAATCCAGCCATGTCTTCTTATTTTCACTGACTACATTCCTCACTTTGAAATTCCACCATTCATTATCTTTCTTACTAACATTTGTTCTCTTATTCACTCCACATACCTTTTTTGCTTCATCTACTAATACAGATTTCGTCACTTTCAATAATTCGTCAAGTTCTAAATACTCATAGTGTTTGATTTCACCCAAACTATCTTTCAATCGCTCTACATACTCATCTTTTACATTTTGATCCTGGAGCTTACCAATTTTTATTCATTTTAGCTCCGTAGTAAACATTTTCGCATGGTGTCGCCAACGCTAGCAAAAAGCCTTAATTCGACAGACCCATAAGTGGTCTGTAACAACATTGACGCCACAGTACACTCGTATTTATTGCTTTGCTTCTCAACCGATCATTCACAATTATAAAGTCTATCATGCTTTTGTCTTCTCCTCTCCGCCAAGTATATGAGTGTAACCTTCTATGGTCAAACATAATGTTCGTCATACACAAATTAAACTCTTGACACAGTAGGAGAAGGCAATCACCATTCCCATTCACTCTTTCAACACCAAATTTACCTAAGAATTTATCATATCCGTCCCATTGTACACTCACTACAAGCCATTAAAATCACCTAATACTACTATACTTTTGTTTCTGTCACATTTCACTAATATGTCCCTTTTATCAATCCAAAACTCCTGCTCCTCGTGCGGTTTGGACATATCTGAGGCGTATACGCCTAAAATAAAAATTCGAGTCAGTCCGAATTCAACTCGGAGTTAGAGGAACCTGGGATTTACACATTCGTAACCGTTTACACATTCAGATAATCTTTATGATAGGATGAAGCTAACACCGTGGCATCCTCGTTGGTTCTGATCAACGCCAGATTAATAAGTATCGAAGGATCCGCGTTTGACAGTTTCACCACTACCTTTCCTTTTAGTCTCATTCACGCATAGAATATACATTCGCCTGTCTTTCATCAGTTCGCAGATATCAACGATTTTATCATCCATACTTCCACACACATTTAGAGTACTGAAACGGACTTCTCCTGTTCTCGTTTCAGTCCTCCGGGGGACTAGGTGTGACGGATGGCGAATCTCGTCGCCGGAATCGAACCTAGAACTCCCGATTCCCTAGTATGAAAATTTGTCCCCCTCAGATAAGATGGGTCTGCCCGGGAGTATTCCGAGGATGGATTTTCTGGCAACGACAATACCCTCCTGTGGTAACTTAATAATAACTAGTCATTGCACTAGCAAATATCATGTAAATACTACTGTAATATAGTATTATAATGTAGTGTAATTCAGAAAATATTTAATTGAATTGAAATAGAATGTCTTGTTTGTATTTTCAAATTGTTTTTCTTTAAGTCTACATAAATGAAGCAAGCCCACGTAACTTTGTTATTTTGTAAAACTACTGTATTTTTCTTTTGTTAATAAAACAAATTCTGGTTTCAACAACACTTATTCAGAAAAAAAAAATATTTGCATTGGTTTATTACAATTATTCTGTTTATCAAATATTATATTGTCAATGTTTAAAAGCAAAAAAAAAAACATAATTGATATTTTTATGACTTATTTAAGATTTGTTACCTTATCTGGTTTGTCCTTGAGTGGCTGTAGCTCGTTCATGCCATAAGTTAAAGTGTGTATATACAGTTCACATACAAATGATCTCATCGACTCCGACTCCTTGCACTGAAAGGTTAATTTTGTTTTATGAAATATTAATTGTTTCTATTTATTTTTGTTTTATTAGAGTAAATTTGATCTTGACTGACACATGTACAAATATATATCTTCCGAGTCATAAACAGCGCCATTTGGTCCCAAACTACGCAACAAGGCTTATATAAAAGGTATCAGATAGTTGATATAATACATATATAATTATTTTCTTTTCTCAATATATACAAAAAATACAAAGAAATATCCATACTCAAGACAAACATTAATTTTAAATTAAATAAATTAATGTCTTGTGTGGAAATAGAACCCACAACTCCAATGCCGCAGGAAAGATCATTATCGACTACACCAATCTAACAGAAAAACCAAGTAGTGCTGCATTTTGTAAGTAATGAAAAAACATTGTATTACTCAATCCAAATTTCATAAATCATATCACAGAATAACAGTATTGTGGACTTTCTAGTGAAAAATTCATTCAACATTGTGATTTACAAAAAAAATACCCTCGGTAACAGTTTCTTCATAATTATAAACCCAATGAGAAAATGTAATCAATACAAAGTGATAAGAAAAATACATATATAAATTATAGTAAAGTACAGAAAAAGATGCATTTGTTTTGCAATAATTATATTCCTACTACTTAAATATTAACAAACCAACTACACGATTTTTAATATGAAAAAACTATAATTGCTTAAATATCAGATCCTGAAAATATTTATGATCTGAAATACAAAAAAAGTGGCTTATTATAGATAAAAAGAAAAAAAAACAAAATGCTTTCATTGTACTCTTACTCAAATAAACGTTTCAAAAACAATAATATAAAAAAAAATAGTTGACTACCCTATTATCTGTGCCACATCATAAAGGGTTTAGCCGGATACATATGACGAGTCGGCCCTCAAATGGGAATCGATATCGAAACTTATGTTTTAATATTGACTTGATGTTCAAACACGATTTAATTACTTTTCGCAAACCGACTTCCTTTGACCTTGAGATAGAGAGCAAAATATCTGTTGACTATTACTGAATGTGATATATATCTCTGAAGCTAATTAAGATAAATTGAACTAACGAGGTGTTAGGTTACATTACAGTATATCACATATATTTTTATAATTATTGGAATAAAATTACATTACAAAAATCTTTTTTTTTTCTGAGTTCTCTGTGTCTTACAATCACAAAATTAATATATGTTAGGCTCCTTTGAGTGCTCTATTACCCATAAAAATTGCGTGAAAGAAAAGTTGGTGCAACACAATGACAAAAAATTATATGTGATTTCTGTCTTATGGTATACCCCTGTATTATAAGGTGCACATTACATGATTGTTTTTTTTTTTTTCGAAATTTCACATCAACTTATTTTAAAACATAAGTAAATAGTCTTAAGAGACGGGATAATAGTTAAAAAAGAAATGAAAAAAAAACAGCCAGTGTTCAATATTTATTATTATTACTTTTTTGTGTCAATCAAAATACAAGAAACAAAATATTAATAATTGTCACTGTTGTAATAAATTACAATTGGAACACTTTAAGTCGTAAATAACTTAGGACTTCAGCAGGACGTACGATTCTGGACAAATATCGTCCATATGATAGATAATAAATAATAATTGCTACATGAGAACAGCATCCCACTGTACGTTCGCCATTGGGGCAATCACAGCAATAATGAAGAATACTATTGTAGTCATAACCTTCGGAAATATAGTGAATGTAAATTCCATAGACTTTTCTATTTATATGTCTTGATTTTACCTCTGCTTTGATGATATTAGGTGCTGATTTCACATATTGTACTGAGAGATTATTTTGATATCGAGAGAATGATGTAAAAGTTTATACTTTTGGGCAATATTACCGTGAACAGCTTCTACTACCCACCCGATTTTCGTAATATTTTTCAATATATTAGCTTCTTCTGTACTGAGTTGAAATTTATTAATTTTAAAAGCCGGCATAAGAATATTTGAAACCCTTGTCATTCAAAAACTCTACGACATCTCTAAATCTATGATCTACAATAAATGTATCATTGGGTAACAAAAGGTTTTTTAGTCCTGAAGGATTCTCTAAAATAACTTGCGTAATTGAAGCATCATTTAGAGTTCCGTAAAAGGTCCACAATAAACGCAAAACCATTTGTAAATGGCTTACATAAGTGTGTTTCTTTGTCCTGAGTACAATCTTCTTAATAATTATTTTCACTTTTTTGGTGTCGTACATACCTTCCATCTACAATTAGTAAACAATGATGTAATGTGCACCTTATAATACAGGGGTATACCATAAGACAGAAATCACATATAATTTTTTGTCATTGTGTTGCACCAACTTTTTTTTCAGGCAATTTTTATGGGTAATACAGCACACAAAGGAGCATAACATATATTAATTTTGTGATTGTAAGACACAGAGAACTCAGAAAAAAAGATTTTTATGAAATTTTTTATTCAATAATTAAAAAATATATGTGATAATTTCTGTAATGTAACCTAACACCCTCGTTATTTCAATTTCTTATCTTAATTAGCTTCCATATATCACGTTCAGTAATAGTCAACATACAGATATTTTGCTCTCTATCCAAGCGGTCATGGAAGTCGGTTGCGAAAAGTAATACTAAATCGTGTTTGATCAATAGTTTATTGAAACATAAGCTCTGATATCGATTCCCATTTCCACCCTACCATACTTATCCCAGGCTAAACTCCTTATTCGAAAAAAATGTGGGACATTAATAATAGAATCAAAATTTATTTACCATAAATTATCATCATATAATAATAATAATAACAATGCTTTTAAAATGCTTTATCGAAATAATAATAACGTATTACCACAGTCTCGACAGCAACTGTGAACGTGTGTAGGTGGCGGGCCGTAACCGCTTCTTTGACGTACAGCGCGTAATTGGCCGGCCTGCCGGCCGACAGTAGCAGAAGTACGCGCGTGCAGTACGTCAGCGCCCACGCGGTCACGCCCGAGCAACACGGGATCATCATGCAGCGATGCACCACCGCCTGCACAAAAAACAATACCGTTTATCATATTTTAATGAAAAATATCTCTTAATTCCGAAGAATGATACAAGTACTTATTCTCTCAAAATATGAATGGAAATAACATCTGTATTATACTAAGTTAAAGAGAATATATAATGTTCATTGAAGCTTGCAAAAATAAAGTAAAAATGAGACAATAAAAAAAATGAAGTATGTGTTTGATGAACTACACGTGTAACATTACCTTAGACCACTTCTTCTCCTAGTCAAATCTTTTCATGATATGGGATATCCCACCTTTGAATGAATGAATATTTTTATGAATAGCTCCTTACAAATTTTGCATACTCTGTACATATAATGTCAGAGAAAAAGTTTTTTCATATTCTATAAGTAAAAAGTTACTATAAAATCTGTGATAATACTGATTGTACCTGGTTAGTTTTAATGCTATCAAATAAATGACATTTTAATAAAAGAAAATAAAAACAAAAAGTACAAATGGCATCCTGCCATTTTTTTATTGATTTTGTGTTCACCAAAGTGAATTAGTGTAATGTAGAAATTTGAAACATTTTGAAGTTTTATTACAAAAAAGGGAAAAATGCAACAAGCCACAAAAAAAATTGTGACGTTTGTGGACCTAATGTAATGTAGAACAGAATAGCAGAAAACTGGTTCAAACGTTTTCAGTCCAGTAATTTTGATGTCAAAGATGAACCTCGCTCTTATCGACCTATTTAACCCCTTAACAGTTGGATGTCCTTGACAGGGACAGGCAATAACAAACACTGGCTGTCGATGTCCCTTTCAGGGGACAGAAACACAGAGAGTTAATTTAGTTTGTTTTTTTAATTTGGCATTGGCAATTTGTGTACTTTTCAAGCAATATGACTGAACATGTCGGACTTTAACTGCATATTGTTTTAGTGTTTTTCCTTTGTTTGTGATATCAAATAGTAATAAAGTAATTTTTAATTATAGATACAGATCTATTAATAAAAATTAGTGGTTCAAGTGTTGGTTTATGAGTTCTGTTTAGAAAAAAATTAAGATCGAATCCCAAAGTTGTGATGTAGTGTCCACTTACATGATTGTTTTTGATAATGGAAATTGGTTCTCATAATAAAAATCAGTTGAAATATGATTTTCATATGAAAAACAATAATACAAGTGCCCTTTATATTCGTTATAAATTTATGGAAATTCGTACCAAAGTCCCCCGTCGGGACATCGACTACATAGATCAAAGGAACATGCCGTTGAATGGAAATTTTAAAAAATGTTTCAAAATTTTTTTCTATAAAAGCTTCCTTATTTTTTATGTATTTATGCAGCATATTTATTTAACTCTTCATAAAATTACTTTTATTGGCAAAGATTTATTTAAATTTCGTTTTAAAGATTTTCTTTAACAATCATGAAATTTCAATATTTCCAAATCTATTCGATTGCTATTTTCTTAGAAGAACAAATTCTAATAATGCTTTATTTTAAGGTTGTAGAATAAATAGGCAGTATTTTGAGCTATAAAACACGCTAATTAAATAACTATAGACAAAAAAACGGGTCAGAAAATAAAAGTTAACCTGATCTGCCATCTCTTGAGAGTTTTTTAATACTCTTGAAATGCATCACGTTTGTTATTATTATTGTAAATGAGTTATTAAGGAATAATAAAATACAAACCATAAACAAAACTGTGCTTGTATTTATTTGTAATTTAGAAAAGGCTTAGTAGCTAGTTTTTGTGATTTTAACTGCCTTACCTTTAACAAACACGATTTTTCAAAAATGTTCTTTCAAAAAAAAGTTAGCATATTTTATCAACATTTCAAAAAGGTATAAAAACTATAGGGTATAAGTACAGATCCTATGAGAAAACTTCATTCGTTTACAGGCGGTCGCACGGCGCGGAAACGCGCACAGAGGGCGCAACCGCCGGTGGTTCTTTCACTTTGACAAGACTGACTGCCCAGGGTTTAAGGATAAAGTCGATGCCATTTTAGAAAAAGATGAACGAGATTGGTATGTTAGTTCTTACGAAATAGTCAAAGACTTGAGGATTGACCACAAAACAGTTTTGATCCATTTGAAAAAAGGTGAATATATAAAAAATCTCGATACTTGGATCTCACACTAGCTCACTGAAAGAAATTTTATGAATCATGTACTCACTTGTGATTCTCTATTGAAATGTAATGAAATCGAACCGTTTTTGAAGAAATTGATCACTAGTGACAAAAAATGTGCACCATGACAAGAATATGCAAAAAAATATGATCATGAAAAAGCAAGCAAGCTCCAAAAACTATAGTGACACCCGGATTAACTCGCAATAAGTTGATGCTATGAATATGGTGGAACTGGAAGGGCTATGATATTCACTATGTGCTTTTGCTGTCGGGAAAAACCATCAATAGAGATAGGATCTCTACTACCAACAGCTGATAAAACTCAAACAAGAAATGGAGAAAAAATGGAATGGAAAACCACATCCTTTCTGGGTGTGGTTTTTCACCATAATGCCAGATCACACACCTCTTTAGCCACTCGGCAAATATTGAGTTTAGTTGGGAAGTGTTAACCCGTTGAGGACAGATGGGGTCCAGTGGACCACAGACAAACTGAAGCATTTTTAAATTTAAAAAGACTTTTAGGAATTAGATGTGTAGTGTCATTTCTGTTGTCTGTAAAGTTTCATCTGTTGTCATTTGAAGTCTCTACAACAAGTTTTGACACGTCACAAAGGTCTTTGTGGCATTAGTCATCCTGCAGAGTTACATTAGTGCAGACAAGTTTTTTTGTGGGGTCCAGTAGACCCCTTGTGGCCTCAGTGTGGCAAAGTTTAAAAAAAAAATCAATTTTTTTTATTATCTATTAGTGTTAAACTGTTTCTGTAAACATAAATATTCATGCATGATTTAATTTTTTTTCCGCAATAAATAATGGTTATTATTTATATGTATATATACAGATGCCTTACAATCTTCGCACTCGAATCATTGCCAGCTGTCTAATAGAAGAAAATGAAGATTTAATGTCGTATTTAATATTCACTATTTCATACTTGGGCAAAATATCATTGACTGATTTGCTGTCAAATGAAAAGCTGACAGAATATTATTTTTGAAAGATTACATTTCCAATTCATGACAGTAAACGCACCGTTACCTCCGATAATTGATTTACATCTGTGCCTCTTTTGGAACCTATGAAAAAAAGATCCTTATCGGTTAAAAAATACTGGCACCATCAGAAAAAATATGCAAGAAATTCCTGCAGGAATGAAAATAGCCTCGAAAAATCCTCAGCACGTTAGTATCATTTACACCAAAGAAAAATTAAATTCTATTAGTTCTAATATCAGATAAACATACAGCTTCATTGAGGGATAATAATTCAGAAATTATTTTGCATTACAATGCATCCAAGGCGGCACAGACTGTTTTGACTGGCTTTGCCATTCTCATTCAGGCAACCGAAAACTTATCGCTGGTCTATGCGAAGGTTTAACAGGAATGCTTGACCGCTGCGGTAAATTCACATATTTTATTGAAGTGTAAACTTGAATCAAGGCATAAATACAAATTTAATCACAAAAAAGTGTTTGAGAAACTATATTTATTTTGAAGCTTATCTTAAAACGTCGGTACAGTAATGAAACAGTTCGTAGGAGTTTGCGTATCGCTATTTCTACAATTATTAGCAAAACACGGCCAGATAATGGTGTAGAAAGAGTTGAGCTGCCAAGTAAAAAAAGGTGTGGACTTTGCCCATGATCAAAAGATCAAAATACCAATATACAATATCCTACCTATAAACAGCCCATGTGCAATGATCATCGTATGTACTTGTGTATCTACTGTGATGGTCACAACTGACATTATTAACTTTTCTTAAAATTATTTACATATCTATATTATAATTGATATAATAAGTGATATTTCTATTAAAAAAGTTCATCTTTATACATTTTTCAGCATGCTTAATTGTACCATTTCCATTTTATGAGATTAACTGAAATTAGTAACTTCAAACTTTAAAATAAATATCCTTTTTTCAGACTTCATCAGAAATCTATTTTTTCCTTGCCGGTTTTAAGTCAATACATAGTGTAGAACACAAATGAGAACTGTTTTCTTCCATGGTGTCCGCTGGACCCCATGTGTCCTCAACATAATTTTTTCAATATGTGTCGTCAATGGTTAATGCAACGACCATATAGCCCAGTGTTAGGTTACCATCAAGAGAAGACTGTCAAAACTATTTATTCCAGTTTTTTGATTGAAAGTCCCAAAACTTTTACAGCAATAGGATTGTGACACTACCTACAAAATGGTAACAAGTTGTTGAACAAAATGGCATATATATATATACACATAAAAGTATGAAAAAACCTTTTGTCCCGACAATATAATTTATGATATTCTGGACTTATATACACATATATTATTTACTTGTACATAGTGCATTTTACATGTTACTCAGCTATCTTTTTTGCGTGAGCCAAGCACATATGCCAGAGTGAGATTTAGTGATATTTAGAAGGAGAATATAAATACAATAATAATTCATCTCACATCTGATGAAGAGTAAAATTGAGAACATACTGCTCTGCACAATTTAAATAAAACTTTCATTACAAACGACATCAAATATTTCATTCATCAGTATGAACTGTTTGAAATAAATAGTACATTTTGAAATCAGTATTGCTTGAATAAAAGTTCCCCTTATTTTGATGTTGTCGGTACGCATTGTTTGTTATGTATGGATGTAACAACGGACAACTATTTTGATTTGCCTATACATGTAGGTTTATTAGTTTCTTTTATTTTTTATAATCATCTGTATTAATGAGAAATAACTTTTCAATTAACGGCTTTCCTATTTTTGAATTTTCAATGTTTCCATTCAAATATGTTTTTTTTATGTTATAACTTATTTCAGAAATTCTCAAATATTTGGTGCCATATACGATTTCCATACATTCACTTTAACAACTGATAAGTCATTTTAAAACCTGGGTTATAAAATATATAGATTATTACATGCTGTATTTTACTCTTAACAAATGTTTAAAAAAAACTATGTTGATAGCCACAAGGACTATATCAAACCATCCATTTATTTAATAGATTTATTGACAATGACAATGATTTATTGCCAAAAAAAATTACTATTCTTCATACTCAAAGATTTGTGCAATATTATCTGTATCTTTGGCCTCAATAAAGAAATCTTAATGATGTATATTTGAATAAGTTGTCATCGTGCAATCCATGCAAAAAAATATAATTTGTTACAATGTGAAACAATTGAGAAGAAAAGAAAAATATACTTTTTCATTATAATACTAATAGATTTGGTGTTATATTGGATGTAATCTATTCACTCTATGTTATCAGCACACAGTTCGATAATATTACTGACCCCCGTGATGAGTATAGCAACATCTTTGGCATTCTTCCATAACTTCTTGTCGTTGGGAGCCGATTCTAATCTTCCACGTAGTCGATCTATCAGCCGACGTACGCCGCGTAAACAGAGATGCTTCACCTATAACATTTTTGTAATGTCAAATTTTGTTTTTAAATATAGCAAATAATTATTAAACATTGTTTAATAATTATTTGGTATATTTGAACAACAGAATACAGAGAAAGTCGTATCAGCTATTTAACCAATTGGCTTTACTTTCATAAACTATATAAAAGAAAAATTTCAGTATCACAAAATATTTTTTAATGAAATCTTTGTTTTTTGTTCATGATCACATAAAAATTTAAATTACTAATTATTTATTGTGTTTGAATAATAAAAGAAAAGCTCTTACCAGCGATTTGCAACGATTGGCCTTGCCCAATCTATGTAACAGCACAAACTCCATATCCGTGAGAGACTCCCAGACATCTTGAGTAAAGTCAGCATTTTTGTTTAGCCTATCCACAAAAGTGCCTTCTGTACAATTGGTGTTGTATGGTACAACTGTAAAGAGACATTTTGAATATTACAATGCAACTTTAGTTTTAGATTGTAAATCAGTAAGACATATATATATATATATATATATATATATATATAATTTATATAGTATGAAGAACAATCAGCCTAAAGAATATATTGGGACCTTGAGTAAGTTCTTGCTGTTTCTTCAAAGATGGCAGTACCCGTACACTGTTCGTGGAATTTCGAATGGTAACACACATGTAAGGCAGTAGTGTATTTAGCCTTAAATTTCAGTGTATGGTAGTTCACTTTAATGTAAACAAAGTATTTTTTTCTTAGTTCTGAAAATGTCTACTTTTGTGGCAAATAAAGTGGTATTTGAGGGGAATTATATTGCACTACTTTATTCAAAAAAATCTACAGCTGAAGCACATAGAATTCTTGCTGAGACTTATGGTGACAATGCTTTGTCGGATATGATATGCAGAGACTGGTTTTGACACTTCAAAAATAATGATTTTGCACTTGAGAATAAAGAACGTTCTGGCGCACCGAAAAAAATTTAAAACGAAAAGTTGGAGGAATTACTCTATCAAAACAGATGTCAGATGCTAACAGAACTTGGAAAAACATTACAAGTAGATGAGTGAATTGTCTTAAAACGTTTAAAAGTTTTAGGAATGATCCAGAAGCAAGGACATTGGGTACCGTATGAATTGAAGTCGAGAGACGTGGAATGGCGTTTTCTCACATGTGAACTACTGCTTTAACGACAGAAAAGAAAAGGTTTTTTGCACCACATCATGACTGGCGATGAAAAGTGGATACACTACGATAATCCAAAGCATAGAAAATCGTGGGGTAAGCCCGGCCATGCATCAACATCGTCTGCAAAACCAAATATCCATGATTCGAAGCTTCTTCTGTATTTGGTAGAATCAGCAGGGTGTAATTTATTATGAGCTGCTCAAACCGAATGAAACTATTACGGAGATCTCTATCGATTTCATTGATGCAATTAAGTCAATCCTTAAAAGAAAAACGGCCGCTATACAAGCAGAGACACAGCAAAGTGATTTTGCTACATGACAATGCTCAGCCTCATGTTGCAAAATCAGTGAAAACCTACTTGGAAATGCTTCAATGGGAAGTTCTACCCCACCCGCCGAATTCACCTGATGTAGCCCCTTCTGATTTTCACTTATTTCATTCGATGGCACATGGCTTAGTTGGCCAGCGCTTTCATTCTTATGAAAAAGCTAAAAAATGGATCGATTCTTGGATAGACTCAAAAGACATGTCGTTTTTCCGACGCGGAATTCATATACTGCCCGAAAGATGGGAGAAAGTTGTCGCTAGTGATGGGCAATACTTTAAATAAAATGTTTTTGTTCCTTATAATTTAAATAAAGCTTTTGTTTTGTAAAAGAAAGAGCGAAAACTTATTCACGGTCCCAATAATATCTCACTATTGTCATTGAAGATATTGATCAATGAAGATATTGACAATGACAACTAAGTAATTTATATACAAATTGGCTTTTGAGCGCAGCTTTACCCGACTATGAATTAATTCTTTCCAATCAACCGATCATGTTGTCAACTAGGAGCCTGATCTTCCTTTCGATTTCAGTTCTAACTCCACTTTCGATTTTCATTTTCGTCCCGATCTAGATTTCAGTTCTAGTTCAAAATATTCACAACTTACGCATGACTCCACCACATGGACATACAAATCCTTTCATCTTTTAAATAAATTTATAACATTTTTGACTTTCTAATTTCGGTCACATCCTCGATTCCATACCAGAAGAATTCATATTCTTTCACCAAAACACACAATGCTATTTTTTGATTATGAAACAATCTTTACATTGTTAATCCTGATACCGATCATGCTTGCAATTCAGTACCCGAAGTAATGTTCAACTTAAACCTCTCTTGAGCATTATTGTTATCAATAATCAATCGGCATTAGTAAGAAATTTGTTCTATGGATACGAAAAGTTTATATCTTTATAGATCATAGCCTATCAGCGGTATGCTTCAAACTATTAATTGAAAGAATTAACTGTTAAAGTTAAAAACTAAACATGTCAAAATATGCTGTTTGACCTTCACAATTGGCAGTTGATTAAGTTAGCTTTAAAGATATTGACATTTATCATATTAACTTAATATTACAAATACCAAAAATTTCTAAAATTACCAATATTTTAAAATGTTTAGTTTTTAACTTTAACAGTTAATGGTTAACTATTGCTTGTAAAAGTTTGAAGCACACTGCTATATATTTTCTTTTGATGTTTTCTATTCAGCCATTGTATGATTGAGCAACAAACATCCAAACATACAAACTTTCACATTTATCATAATAGTAGGATAATTTAACGATATGACAAAACGAAATGTGAAATGTAAGACTATTTCATTGCAATAACAGTAGCTATGTATTTTATATTATTTATGGTACCTAAGTGATAATCCTATGTCCTCAATAAAACCTCAGTTCTGTCTCACTTGGCAGAAAAGAATAATCTTTTCTGTCAATTGGAAATTTCAAATGAAACTAAGCATATAATAAATTGATAATTTTTAACAATATGTAAAGGTTTAATTAACCTGATTCCCTTCCACTTTCATTTTCTTCATCGGCATTTGATTTGTGATCACGTACTCGGTCCATGATTGCTGTGATCATAGCCAAAGCCAGATCTTGGCATTTGGCCGAAGCGAGCTGACGGAGGCGCGCCACCAGCATCACACCCTTCTCCTCCGACAGCCATTCTACAACTAAAATGCAAAACAATATGTTACACATAATCTAATGTAATCTTTCAGGTTAATGTTTTGTTTTTAGCAAATTCTACTTTTGACTTCTGAAAGCACAAGTATAATGAACCTTATAACATAAACACACATATCAAGTTGAGTCGAGTATTGATGGGTAACACAGAGAAAACATTTACCATGGTTAATAAAAATTTAACTACACCATCATTGCTTTTTAGAATAACAATCATCATTTGCATGAAGAGAAATAATAAAATGTGGATGGTGATGAAATGGAAGATGATGAAAACTGGATGTCAGAGAAGACTCACAAGAATTTTCAACAAGTATGGATACCACACATGCCTTCCTTATACTTTTGTTGATATCTCAATTATATTATTAGGCAAACAGTACCGCTCTGACCTTACCAAGGAGTGGCCTGATACATAGAATGGTGGTCTTCGGTAACTACAGATTGTAAAATATTCATGTTCAAAATCTGCACACACCCAGCATTTTTGACACTACAGGGCATTATATTGGGATGGAATGACTTATACTTTGCATTAAATTATAAAATTCTAGTGTGCTAATTTGAATAATCTCAAAGCCTGTACTACTTTCAACTTGCTATACAATTACCGCACAACTCCTTTGTATGCCTGTATTTTATGCCAATCATATAGAAGACTGTGGTTCACCATATTACACAATACACACAATCTCCTATATTGTTTTGTTCAGTTTTCTTTTTGTTAGTCGCATATCCATCTAAATTTCCATTACCACAGTTTATGAATACATATGATGTTGAGTCTTCGAGTTTAGAAAATAAAGGCAACGCTTTATTCCCCAACAGCTCTGATGCTGTAGACATTCATAGGTGGCAGTGATGATAAGTGTATCCAATTCTTGTTTTTCTCTTTATTTAGATAAGAAGTGAATATGTCAAAATGGATTAGACTCTACCATGAAAAATACAGTTTGAAAAAAAAAATAATGGTATTTGCCATTAGAACATTTCTTGGGTTCTTTAAATTTGTATTCTAATGGAAAGAGCTCTAATATGAATTCAACTTTCAAGAGGGATGTTTTTGTATACATCATAAAATATTTTTGTATTCATTGCATTCTTTCATTATTCATGAAAATGTTTATATAAGTTTATAGACCTGTACTTTTTCATATGTTAGAATAATTTAACCATACATTAACAGAAATATATGCATATGACAGAAACAGCTAAAATATTTAACTGAGGACTTACTCTGCTCATCGTCTGGTTGATCGCCCTGAGTATTCAAAAGCATTCGAAGCACAGGATGACCCCAGGGTTCTGAGATCATCCTTTTGAACCTCTGGGCATGAAGAACCAGCTGTGCTTCCCAGAATTGAGCTTCGCCCGTCTTTGAAGTGACATCTTGATCTATTTGTTGTATTACTGAGTCCAACACATTTTTCAGGACTGAATGATGCTCTATACTCTGAGGTGACTGCCATTCTGCCTATGATGAATTAAAAAAAAACTCTTTTAAAGATCTATATCTCATAAATTATACAAACATCATGGAATCTTAACGAATCAATAGATCCTACAAACATATATTCTGAATATTAACTTTAGGTAGAAAAACTATTATTTAGAAAAATTAATTATATTCCAGCTGTTGCTTGTGCTCTTAATCTATTAAAATATATAAAAATCCACATTTATTAGAAAAAGTAAAGTATATTTAATATACCTCAATTCAAATAAATTGAATTGAATTTTATTAGTAATTACTTAATGAAGGTTTTGCCTTTTTAATGACAATCAGAAGAGTCACAATTTAGAAATGAAAAGAATTATAATGTATGCACCTCATAGCTGAACATATATTTGCCAGATTTAAAATAACTATAATACTTTAAAACATATGATTTTGTATTTCTGTATGTGTTTATATTCGTTTTTGTAAAAGGGGCATGTTGAATATAAAATTAGAGAACCAAGAGTTAGAAATATTAAACAAAGTTTTTAGTAAAAATGTATAAATCGGCTTTGTTATAATGGATCATGTCTGTTAAAGATAGATTTTTTTTCCTTAATGATGGGAAAAAATTAAAAGGAGAGAAATGAAATAATATGAAAAGAATTTATCATAAATATGAAGTAGAATAGCATAAAGATTCAACAGTAAGATCAATGTCAAAAGACAGTCTGACCGGTGACAAAAAATGTAGACATCACAAAATAAATAGCTTCTATTTATTATTTATAAATACTAAACAGAAACTATTTATTTTATGATATCTACATTTTATGATGTCTAAACATAAATTTATAATGATTTGTTTGTAATGCTTACCTGCAAAAGTACTCCGGCAGTGTGCGTTTGTAACCAAGCTAAGAGATGTTTCTGTGTAGCCTGAGATGAATGTTGACAGAGCTCGCATATCCGCCGCCAGGCGTCGCTGAGAGCGGTGACACGTTCCCCGCACGACGATTTTGATGAGAGCCGCGCTTCTAAATTCTGAAAGACAAGAAACACAATTTTAAATAGAGTAATGAAACTGTGTATGATTTACTCTTGTAGTTATAAAAAATTTGATTTCACAATCAGCTCTTATTCATTGTCCAAATGAACCAATAGTAACAAAAATTTTATTCAAATCAAACCTATTTGATCCAACAGATAATGTTTTGCATTTTCTATTAGGTGTTGTGTATGCCCATGACTCCATCCATATGAACATGGAATGAATTTTCTCATCTTTCATGTCAATTAATTCCAATTCTGATCTCGCAATCGATTCCGATACAAGTCACGTTCTTAATTCTGATCCTGCTCTCACACTTTATTAACCCCAATTCCATTCTTAATTTAAGTTCCAATGCCATTCTCAATTCTGATCATAGCCTCACTTTCCAATTTGCATTCTATTTTATTTTCAATCCGGATTGCACTATTTGGTCACAGTTCTGATTTGGTAAAAGACGAAAACAAATACTGGCATCATAAACAAAATTACACAGAAATTATTATATATTAGAGTAGTTTTTAACACGCTTTTATAAGTTTGGGTTGTATCTAACTATGTATGTATGTAACGGAATCTTTGAGCTTAATTTTCACCAATCTCAAGAAGTCTGATTAACTTGAAACTTTGCATATGTATCAAAGACCAATGACAATGCAATAATTTGATAACAGTTACTCATTATCCTTATTAGAACCGCCAGGATTAATATACGCTTGGGATGATGTATCTATGTATGTAATGGAATCTTTGAGCTTAATTTTCACCAATTTCAAGAAGTCTGATTAATTTGAAACTTTGCATACGTATCAAGAAGCAATGACAATACAATAATTTGATAAGTTTATCCTATTATCCTCATCAGGATCGCCAGGATCGAATAATTTCGTCACGTATAGTCTGCGTGAGAGCAAGTGGCTTATTACTGTTACTAAATTCTATTACTGTTTTATAATAGAATTTAGTAACAGTAATAAGCATTATTAATAATTCAACTATTGTTGTATTGTTAAAAATTACAAATTTTTACCAATCAACCAAACAATAAGTGAAAAAAAATATCGTTTAAAAAAACTAAAAAAACACGCTTTTAAAGCACATTAAACTAAAAAGTGATAATTGATCCTTAATATGAACTCAAAAAAATAATGAACAATGACGAAAAATATTAGTATTATTGTGGAAAAAGTGTGGGTTGCTCTATATGAAAAATTTATTAATCCCAGCCCCACTCAATTTTAATTCTCATTTCGATTTTCCGAACATTTCCGATCCAGCTTTTGATTCTGCTTTCCATCTTGCTTTCAACATCAATGCTACTACCAAACACAATCAAGTTGTTTGAAACTAGAGCAGATAGTAAGATAACAAAATATATGAATGTAGCTTTCAATGAGTGAAAGAAATTTTAGAATCGATGTATTAGTTTGGTTCAACACACGCAAACAGGACAAATGCTAGTACATATAAAAATAATGCACGTAGTCGATTGTAATGTTTTGTTAAAATTTCATGTCAATGATTGGAGTACTTCTAAAGTTTTCCAGAGACAAATATATAGAAGATGAATTTTTATACATGAAAACTACGTATATTAACCAAATTAATTATCATATTATAATAAAAAATTAAAACAAAAATACAATTTAGCATTAATTAATTGTTTTGGAATGCTATTATCTCAATCTAATTATACTGTTAAACATGAAATTGTAAATAGTGTTGAAAATAACATTAGAGCCCATATTGTTTTCTTTGCTCGATTAAACATTTCCCATCTTTGATAAAATTTAGTATTAAACTTTGATCTGCTTTCAGAACATTTTTGTTAGCTTAACCTGACATCTCAAAAAGTTTAAATTTTATAAACTTGCACATATTGCAATACTATCGATGATTTTGATCAGGAATAAAATCTCCAGATTGTATGAAGAACCCTGACACTAATTACTAGTTTAATAGTGAATTAGAAGACTACTAATATGTGATGTAAAAATCCTGAACATTAACTTGTGAAATAATTATGAAGTTAAACTTCACAATTATTTTCGCTATTAAGGTACTTAAGTTCAATCGCAGAAATGTTAATAATATTGTTAAAGTGTCTAAACATGAGTACAATTTTTTAAAGTACTTTAAAAATTGTAACAATATTGCAAATAATGTCATTTTATGTTTATTAATATTAATAATATTCAAGTGAATTTAACAGTTTCATAGTGAAGTCCCATAAACTTCAATTTGTAACCACGGAAACAGTAACAGCTAGTGATTGGCCTGTACCTTAAATTTGAAGTATCATATACCACATCCCCACATTCATTTGATATCTCCAATTTTTCGACTTCATGCATTTTATGATTCACATACATTTTTTTATACCATTTATTATTTGCTTTTCTGTTTGTTAATTTATATCTGACATTATACACCATAATCCAAGATAAAGCAATCCGTATTTATACTATTAGATTTGCCTAATGGATCTAAACATAATAAACTGGAAATAAAACATGATTTCATAGAATTTCTCTGAAATAATCCTTTAAGAAAATTAAATATGAATCATCGAAATTCACCTTTGAATATAACTTGTATATTTTTCTATACATTTTGACTACTTTTAAATGATCTGCCATTCCATTCATATTTTTTTCCACTGTAAATAAATAGTTGTTATCTCCAAATATGTGATAAGTAACAATTATTTGTTGGCAACACATTTTTGTCATTAATTTTCTTATTGACTTCAACAATCTACAAGTCATATGTGGCTCGTAAATAAATATTCCCAAGTCTGTTATACACATTTTGCTACTGTCAATTACGATTTTGGTAAGGTATATGCATTGTAGGTTCTAACATTTTTTTTTTTTAGTATTACCGATCAAAGCTGACCCATAATAAAGCAATATCACAATAGCAAATACATGCAACCTTACAAAATTATCCAATATCTTGTATTGAAGCTTACGATGGATTTACTCGAAAATGTTACTGAAGTCCACTCGACATTTTTATATGACTTTTCTACCAAAGTTGTCAAAAAAGAAAATTATATCTTTTTGTCCAATAGGTAAAACATGTTCTAAAATTTAATATTATACCATGGTTCACATATCATGCCCTTGCGATTTTTCCATAGAAGGATAAAAAAAAAATATTACTATTTGTAAACCCTCTTTTAAATGTAATATGAGTCCTGTTCTGAGACTTTAAGATTATTTTTTTGAAAGACTAATTCAAAGTTATTTTTCTATGTTACTCATACAGAAATATATTATGATGTCTTGTTGTTTGAGTCTTCCGAATACTGTTAATTAGGACAGTTTCTTCTGTAACAATTTTTAATGTTGCATTCCTGGGCTATATGCAATTTTCATAAAAACCATAAGCATTTAGTGTTTTTACCATAAGCTCAAAATGTACAATTGACTTAATAATTAAGTTTATCTCAATAGGCTTTAGTATAAACCGTTTAGTTTGGCTCAAACCATTTTGTTCGATTTCAATAACTTGCAGTACTACAGAAGCAGATTTAAACACTACAGATTTATTATCCACCATTGAGAAAATCGACCAAATTTGAAGTCCAACCAAAATAATGGATTTACATTATAATTTATTTTGTCATTATCACCACATAATATATTCAATTTGATATTACCTACTTTAACAAAAAAATAGCTGCTTCTATAATAGCGATATTTACTTCATATTTTAGAATTAAAGTAATTTAAGTTATAGACTATGAAAATAAAAATTTCCTATTGGGAATAGTTTCTTCCTTCTAAGAACATAGAACTGAAAATGGTTACAAACACATTTTTTTTTTCATAAACTCATGCCCATTTCTCAGAAGGATAGACAGAGGCAATAGATTTCAAAGTCCTTGGATATCTCTCTTTCTTTACTGACATCCATCAATCTTTTCAGTTTCAGAAGCTATCACACCCTTTTTAATATGTCTCCAATTTGGTCTACATAGGATTTTCTAAGGTCACCCTTGCCAACCCTTCCATCACAAGTATTTGCTCTGCAGATTTGTTTTGTCAGTCTAGTTTCATTTATTCTTTCCATAAAAATTCATTATCATGAATATGGTAATCATATAAAAAAAATAGTCTCTAAACTTAAAATGATACAGTTTACGAACCCAAACTATGTTAAAGATCAAGATGAAGCATGAAATTATGTTTTCTCGATTTACAACCTCTACAAACAAAATTGTTAATTTATGCATTACAATTTAAAAAATCACATTTTCTTTGAATGAAAATTTGCAAGTTTTGTAACTGCAGTTATATTTCAAGATTCTCCTAATTTCCAAAAAATGGACGACTTGATTTATAAACTTTTCCTATTTTATGCTCTATCCTAAATATGTTAGAATTTTTAGTAGTAAAGAATTTGGTTATTACTAAAGCCAAAACTTTAAGTTCATGTTTAAATAATTAAAACAACAACAACAACAAAATAGGTTCAGAGTAAAACTGCGACCCTAGGTATAAAAAAAACCTTGCCAATAATTTTATATTACTCTGTTATAATACCAGTTTTATGAAGAGGAGTGCTGAGAAAAAATTTTTCAAGTTGAATATTATTTTAATAACTAACTTATTTAACAAACAAAAGGTATTTTATACTATAATGAAATTTTACTATTTATTACTTTATTATTATTTACTAATTAATTTTCAAGATCTCCTTAAACATCATGCTTTAAATCTTGCATAATTTTGCAGTTATAATCTGCATTAATTTTATAAAAACTATTTAATTCTATAAGAATCTGATAAGAACTACTGTCTGTTTGATACAATTTCTCAACTATATCGATAACCTAGGATCAATTAAGTAGACCAAAATAAAAAAAATTAAGGGCATCTGTCGATTTATAACAATGTAAGTATGATGTTAGAGCATGTTGTAAAATAAAATTGTAATTTTATCTTATCATGCCATCTTGTCATTATAAGTGACAATATTAAATCGGAACCAAAAATATATGAAGGAATATACATTTTCTTTCATTTTGATGCTCAAGGCTCGAGTCTGACAAAATTTGAGGACAACAAAATAAATAGCGTATAAAATGTGGATAAGGACATGAATGTTAAAATATGAGACCCAAGCTCGTTGTGACTCCATAGTATTTGTTGTATTTTCTTACACTTCATTTTAAATACACTGTGTCTATCATACAAGATTTAAAAAAGTTATAAAGTGTTGCCAAGATACTTCAACATCATTTGTGACATCTTCGTTGACATGTCTTTTGGTTAACACTAAGAAAATAACATATTACAGACAGCTCTGAATCGAAATTACCTTTAAAATATACAATAGTTTCTTACGGATAAAATGTATCCATGTAATTCTTAAGCAGGATTTAACACATCAACAACATGATAGACAATGGAAATGTAATATTTTCTTATGAATATTTGTTTAGGTTAGAAATTAAAAATTAACATTTCAATACATAACAAGACCAATGTTTGTATTTAAATTCTAAAATGCTAATGACCTTTTTAGACAACATTTAGCATATATATCTATATATATCAGAAGTTACTAGACATACAGATTTGGAAATATTAAAATAAATACTATAAAATTCTTACAAATGTGTACAATACAATTTAAAATAATTATTCACGTTTAAATATTGTAATATTGCTACATAAACTTACTATATATTCTTTCAACATCATATCACCAATGATATTGGGATTAAGCCTCAGGCACTAATAAAGAAAAAAACAAAATAGGGATTATCTAAATTACATTACTTATATAATTATTACAATATAGAAAGTCATTGCACAAAAATAATTATACAAATAAAATCTTATTTATAGATAAGATAAGGGTAGGATAATAATCAACTATCAGAATCTGGAAAAAACCGTTTGAAACAAGCTAATAAAAACAAACATAGAATGGTACGACGTGACTTATAATATCACTAGTATGGCTGTCAATGATATATCAAATTGTGAAAGAAAATATAAAAGAACAATGAATATTTTTGAAAGTTTATCACTACATCACGAATAATTACGTGTTATCATGCAATGGCATTTGATCATTCTCACAGAAAAACAATATAAATACATAAATAATAACGACGAGATGAATCATAAGACTGTTCTTTTACACAATTGTAGGTACATTGTGAAACTTATGTATTGAAATTAAGAAATAAGTCTTGTAGAATTATAATAGATAGTGCCAATGCTAATGAAAATTTCATAAAACATAAAGGATAAACATAAAAATACACAAAAACAAGACTTGGAAATGGACAAACATGGCGGCTGCAAAATGACTACGACCCCATAGCGTCGGATTCTAACATGCGAATTCAAAGATATACATTTGTAACTCACCTTATAAAGTTCTATATAATAAGCTTTGCCTTTTTGAGGGCTTGTTGAAATACTTTTCAAGTCTTTTCCATCATCCGTAGAAGTCATTTCTCACGAAAATAACGCGGGGAGACATTTATGCGCTTGTTTTCTATGAGCTGTCAAATCAGGTATTGCTCTATTAAAAAAAAGTAATACAATGTGCATGCATATTTAAAGGGCGTAAAAGTTAAAAAAATATAACATATAAAACCAATTGTTAAGAACAATATAGATTTAGGAATTACTTTGTCTGTGTTAGAGACGAACACTATAAAAAAACAACATTTAATTAATAGTTCATTTTCGTTCTAGGTCTTCAGTAATTGGGTTTAATATTTCTACAAATTGTATAGGTTTTTTGCTTCAATAAGAAAAGAGCATTCAAAATATCTTTTGAATTAAAGAAAAATTCTTAACTATATCTTTATAAAAACATCACTAAAATTGAATATCAAGTCATCTATTTTTGATTTATAAAGAAACGACGTAGTTAGAGAACACGAACAAAATTCAGAATGCATATTTATATACCTACAAAGGCTAAATAAACTAGCATTAAATATTAATATGCCATATATTTCAAGAGTTTTGACAATTGATCTTGATAATTTTTGTCATAAAGAAATAATATTTGTCTTGACCATTGTCACAAAAGTACAATGCAAGATAGGGTAATTTTTGTTATTAAACATTTTTATTTGAAATGATCAACGAATCCCTCAACGAAAACATAAATAAGAAGATATAATTTTCATTATTCTTTAATATTTAGTTAGAATTGCGAGTCCATAAGGGATTATTTTAATGTTTTTGGCTTACGCTTTGCACTGGAAGTCCAATGTCATTAGCAGAAATGTCGTTAGCCCGTAAAGATCTTGACAACAATATTCTCAAAATGCAGTACAAACTTGCCATCAGGTTTTATGGAATATTAATTCGAGAAAAGTTGAATATTTTATTGAAAAAGAATTGTGAATAACATGTGCTACCCATTAGAGAAATATCTTTTTGATTTTTAAATATCAAAAGAGTACATGGTAATTTCTGTCAGTTGTTAATTCCTCCGTCGTAGAGACAACTCATTGGCTTGTATTACAAAAAAGGAAAACCTTTTGATAGCCACGTTGCAAGTGCGACTTGATAGTGAGACCGGTTCACTTAAAAAGCTATATAAAGGTGTTCAGGCATGTACAAAACAAGGAGACTTTACGGTATCATGCTATTGTGCAGAAATAACATGTGCCTCTGAGTTAATATTGATTCTAGTACGTTTATTCCGACAGTATTATTCTTCCGATGTTCTATGCATTATTTCAATTGAAAAGCTTGAAACTGACGTCCTTATGAGGACCTAATATAAGTTGAGCCTTACAAATTATTATTGTCACCAAAACGGTGATAACATCCAGCATCCGATGGCTAGTACTCTATAGGACACGGAGAATACTACATAATTTAATATAAAATTTGATTGATCAATTTTTTAGTGTCCTGATTTCAAATACCTAATATTCTAATTCGAAGAAAATTCAGTTACTCCCCAGCTACCACCTCACTTTGAGTTATATTGGCGATAGAAACCATTTAATGTAAAGTGGGCAATAAACCGTTTGGCTCTTATGCTGTTAAAAAACAAGAAAGAAGACATGTTATTAATGTATGGAGCCCCAGCCTGCACTTTATGTACTTGTGATTTAAAAACATCATTATTAACGATATTTCTTTTGAGTATAATTTTGGTGTACATTAGATAATTTTTAAGTCCTCGCTTTAAACTTTTTACTTTTAACATGTAAATTTTTTAGAATTTTTCAATTTTAAAATAATTGATTTGGTATTGTTTTCAGGCTGATTTTCAAAAGCCATATTTTCTTCAGAACTTGACGTTTTAGTGTCCTAGGAATCTACTTAGAATATTGTCCGTGTGATTTCATATTTTTGTATGTGCATGTTTGCGTGCGCGCGCATTGTGCGTTAGTGCGTGTACGTTCGTTTGAGTGTGTATGGGCGTGTGCGTGTGTAACTGTCTGTGTGTTATAATACAACTTATAAGTTGTGAACGGATTAACCATTCATAATGCAGTTTACAATAGTAGAAAGCAATCTATTTAATCTAGACTTGTTGAAGATTTGAATAGATTCGATTAGATACATTTTGGAAAATTTCTAAAATTATATTTTCCACAAAATTTTGTTTTAAAATAATTTTTAGATTATTTCGCTGATTAATATCAAAACTTGATTACTTATTTGCTCCAAAAGTTACATCAATGGCCGCAAACTGCATTAAATTACTTGATTTATTCAATAAATATAGTTTGAGAATTAATATATATATATATTAGACTAATCTATCGATAAATTTTGAAATACTTATTGTAGAAAAATAGTTCTTTTTATTACAAAACATAATCGATCAACGAAAACTGCATCAAAATCTGTTGCTTCGTTCGAGAGACATTGAGAAAAAAATCACCAATAAGGTTTTCAAAATAACCAGTAAAATGATTGATGGATTTATATTTGGTGCTCGGAATTTAATTAAACAGATTTTTTTTAATGAATCCAGATTTTTTAACTCAGAGAGCTCGAAAAGCTTAACTATTTAGTCTTAGGTATATTTTAAAATTTTTGGGCTGGAAAATAGCAAGAAATTTCAGAAATGGTCTGCAGGGTTAATCGTTTTTTGAATTTGAACACAAAAACTTACAGAAAAATATATTTTTCAACATGAGGAGCTTAAATACATATCGATAAATATTAACATTGAGAAGTTTTAGGAATAGCTTGCAGGATCAATCGTTTTCAAATTTTTTTTTTGTTCAAAAGCATTTAACACATATTAGTGTTTTTAATGCTTAATCTAGGCAATACTTAATTTTGTTTCGACAAAATATATAAATCAATTTCGTTGCGATCGACAACTAGTTAACCAGTATATCGCATTAAGTTTCGGAACGACTCGTAATCATAAAGCGGTGTGCTTCAGACTTTCATTTGCAATAGTTAACCACTAACTGTTAAAGATAAACACTAAACATGTCAAAATGTAGATAATTTTAGAGATATTGACATTAGTGACATTAATTTAATGTCACAAATATCAATATCTATTTAGACTAACTTAGTCAACTGTCAATTATGAAGTATTTTGAAGTGTTAAGTTTTTAATTTTAACATTTAATTATTTGAGATGAAAGTTTAAAGCACACCGCTGCTATACTCGTCACCTATGATTAAGTTAAACTAATAAAGATATATGTAATAACTCATCCGGCTGCGCGTTATGTCATTTGACAGACCGCATGGGGTAATTGTAACCGCCTTTTCCCATTGACGCTGTCATCGTGTGTAGCGAAAAACCTATGTCCTTACGAATTGGCGTAATTTATTGACATTGACAAATTAGTATAAGAAAAGGATTTCATTATTCCACCTTTTTATGGTTATTTTTTGTTTCCTTTGTATATTTTTTGGTGTTCATCATTGTTAATCAAACGGACTTATTATTATTATTATATATTTTCGTTTGAAGCAGAGAGAAAAATTTATATAAGAACGTATTCGAAAATTCGAGAGTCATTCCCTTGAACAACCAGTGACATTGAAGAATACGTTGCTTTTAATAAGGAGTGACATCGAAGAATATAATAAACTTCATCTCCTTCAATGCAGCATTCATACATTTGATAGTAAAAATGACCAAACGTCAAATATTTCGTAAATTCGTATTATTTCATGGAACGTAGTTAGTTTATAAATAAAACTGGCCAAGAGTATCTCGGACCATGCTTATTATAGGGTTCCGAAGCTATATTACAAAGAAATGAAAAAAGTACGTTGTTACACTTTTTCCATGTTTCCCGCACAGAATAGTCATAAACACGTTAGTCACCCATAATTAGAAAAAAAAGTAGGTAAGTTGACTATTGCTATTAAACTAGAGTAAACTAAAGTGCACCAACAAAAGAGCGTATCTTCATGGCACATACGTTCTTTTGTTGAGAAGCACAGTTTTTTGAAAATAACTCAAACACAGTACATCCGACGATGTTCAAAATAATTTTCATTGAAAGTATTTTTTAAGCGTTAACTCTGTTATTTTTTTTATATTTTTTGGACATACGGTTTAGAAAAAAGAAGGGGGGAACACAATTTCTGCAACTTTCGTAGCGATTATTTTCGAAATTATTCACGTAATCAGAAAAATTGTTTAAAAATTTTAAAGTGTTTTTAATAGAACTATCGAAATATGTCCTACTCGTTGATGTTTGCTTAAAAAGTTTTTTCCCAACTTCGTTATATGTATGGAGTGCCCCCCTAGAAATATTTATTTTTATTATTTCACCACCAAACTTAACAGCGGCTTATACACGATATAATAATACTATACATTTCAACATTATAAGTCTCATAATTTTTTAATTTAATAAATTGCTTGTGGCATATGAAAGGACGGACAGACAGACATGACGAAACTATAAGGTTCCGTTTTTGTCATTTTGGCTTGGAACTCTAAAAGAAGTAATCTACCGCAAATGATCTAGTGCCTAGTCCTTAACAGAAACAAAAAAAATGTGTGATATTTTCGCTTTCAAATATAAAGCTGGTATTTGAAAACCACCAATTCATTTAAGGCGCTGTGTCTGTTCATATTTAATGCCGTATATTTAAATATACAAAATTTGCCCTTGGATAAACTGAAGGTTAGTGTTAAACAAACTCCTTATTAAAAAGGGTATTATAAAATTTCGGTCTATTTAAGGGATGCCCATAGACATTGACTGCTCTATATATTACACATAATTGGATTTTCATTTTCTTTTATAAAAATTGTACATAAGTTACACTCGAGTTTTTGTTCGTTCTTCTTAAAGAAAAATTGTCTTCTGAACGAAAAGTTAATTCTAAAAAACATTCTATGGCGTATTTTAAGTGTTATATTGTAACATACGATATAACTTTTAAGTATTTTTTTCAATTAAGCATATGCTGTACAATTTAAGACCAGGGCAAAATTGAGCGGACGTCGTGCCGGGCCTTCAATTTTCTCTCTAGCAAAGGAAAAACGCGAGTTCTACGGTTTTTCTTTAATAAAAATACTTTAGTGAATGTAAATCTTTTCCAAAACCAACTACTTCTTTCGATATGTAAAGATTTTTGAAACTAGAATAAAAGTTTTCGTTTGTTATATATTTGGTATGACGGATTTTCCTCACAAACGTTGAGATAAATTTAATTATTTCCAGTAGTTTGTATAAAAGTACTATAATATGTTTGGGGGAATACCCTTTTACCCTATATTCTTAGAATGCGACACTTTGGGGAGTACCTAAAATGTTATATATTACCTAAAATGTATTACTTTTCCATTGTTATCTGGAAACCAATTTCCTTCACATAAGTGATAATAAAATAAAAGTATTTTATCTATTTATGCGAAATGTATGCTAAGTCT